>CAUYON010126595.1:0-15429 GCA_963573935.1 Arctocebus calabarensis | reverse complement strand
TTTTTTTTTTTTTTTTTTTTTGTAGAGACAGAGTCTCACTTTATCGCCCTGGGTAGAGTGCCGTGGCGTCACACTGCTCACAGCAATCTCCAGCTCCTGGGCTTAAGCGATTCTCTTGCCTCAGCCTCCCGAGTAGCTGGGACTACAGGCGCCCGCCACAGCACCCGGCTATTTTTTTTTTTTTTTTGCAGTTCGGCCGAGACTGGGCTTGAACCCGCCACCTTCGGTATATGGGGCCGGCGCCCTACTCGCTGAGCCACAGGAGCCGCCCTGTTTTTGAACTCTTAAACTCATGCAATCCACCTGCCTTGGCCTCTCAGAGTGCTAAGATTATAGGCGTGAGCCACTGTGCCTGGCTAAGTGTATGTTTTGAATATGTTCCTGGTTGGCAAGAGAAGACTGGACTGGAGGGAATAGGAATGGAAGCAGGTCAGAGGAGGCAGCCACAGGCAGCTCCTGCATTTATAAGAGGAACCTTGAGACTGCAGTGCCTGAAGTGCATCTGCTCTTTTTTTTGTTTGTTTGTTTTTTGAGACAGCGTCTTACTATGTGGCCCTCGGTAGAGAGCTGTCACAGTTCACAGCAACCTCACACTTTAGGATTTAAGCAATTCTCTTGCCTCAGCCTCCCAAGTAGCTGGGACTAAGGTGCCCGCCACAATGCCTGGCTAATTTTTGGTTGTAGTTGTCATTGTTGTTTGGCAGGCCTGGGCTGGATTTGAACCCTCCAACCCCAGTGTATGTGGCTGGCGCCCTATTTGCTTGAGCACAGGCGCCAAGCCATCATCTGCTCTTGTTAATAGTGGAATTTCAAGCAGGCTCTCCATGCCGAAGGGAAGTGGGATTGGAAGCTGGTTTCAGATGCTCCTCTTAGAGGCCAGGGGCAGTGGCTCATGTCTGTAATGCTAGTACTTTGTCTGGGAGGCCGAGGCGGATGGATCGCTTGAGCTCAAGAGTTTGAGACTACGGGGTGGCACCTGTGGTTCAAGGAGTAGGGCGCTGGCCCCATATACCTGAGGTGGCGGGTTCAAACCCGGCCCTGGCCAAAAAAAAAAAAGTTTGAGACTAGTCCAAACCAGAGGGAGACCCCATCTCTAAATATAACCTGGTGCTGTGGTGGACACCTGTAGTCCCAGCTACTTGGGAGGCTAAAGCAAGAGAAGCACTTGAACCCAAGAATTTGAGGTTGCTGTGAGCTTTGATGCCACTGCACTCTACCAAGGTTGACAAAGTGACCTTGTTGACAAAAACAAGCTCTTCTTAGTAATGTATTAGAGCTGGGAGAGAACTCAGGAATCTCAGTGGACTCCTACTTTGGCAGGAGCGCTTTCATTAAAATGCTGATGGAAGGGGTTCCCACAAGAAGGCCAGGAACTCACGCTTCTTCCCTAGAAGAATACTACTATGAGGAAATTTCTCGTAATACTAAGCCAAAAACCTAATACTCGCAGCTGCCTCCAGGGATCCTGCCTCTGCCACTTGGGACTGAGTGAAAAGTCACAGTCCATCTATCTCAGAAGAGTAAAATGGCTAAGGTGATTATGGCCCTTTCACATAGTGAAATATTGGGCAGGAGAGAAATATGATATAGAACCAGAGCTATAAAAGTGTTAAGTTTTACTCTTTAAAGAAGGATATGAAAGGCATTCCTGGGGCAATTGGAGAAAACAGAATTTGAACTGGCTACTAGATAATACTATGGGATTACTGTTAATTTTCTTGGATGTGTTCATGGTATTGTGATTATATAAAAGAAAATCCTCATTCTTGTGATCTGAGCTACTTAGAGGTGGAGGGTCATATAATCTGCATCTTACTTTCAATTGGGAAAACATATAAAGAGAGAGAGAAAGCAAATACAGTAACACATTGATAACTGCTGAATCTGGGTGGAAGGTACCTGCACTGTGCTTTTAACCTTTCTGTACATTTAGAATTAGCAGATGCATTTTATAGGACCTCATCTAATACGCTGGTATTAGACTGATGCCACAGGAAATGCACGAGAATGTTAGGAGTAGTTATCTTAGAAAAGAAGAAAGAGGCTCGGCGCCTGTGGCTCAACGGGCTAAGGCACCAGCCACATACACCTGAGCTGGCGGGTTCGAATCCAGCCCTGGCCTGCCAAACAACAATGACGGCTGCAACCAAAAAATGGCTGGGCGCTGTGGTGGGCGCCTGTAGTCCCAGCTACTTGGGAGGTGAAGGCAAGAGACTCACTTGAGCCCAGGAATTGGAGGTTGCTGTGAGCTGTGATGCCACAGCACTCTATTCAGGGTGACAGAATGAGACTCTGTCTTAAAAATAAATAAATAAACAAAAATAAAATACTAAAAAAAAAAAAAGAAGCCTTGGGCAGCGCCTGTGGCTCGCAGGAGTAGGGTGCTGGCCCCATATGCCAGAGGTGGCAGGTTCAAACCCAGCCCTGGCCAAAAACCACCAAAAAAAAAAAAAAAAAGAAAAGAAGAAAGAGAGGGCAGCGCCTATGGCTCAAAGGTGTAGGACGCCAGCTCCATATGTTGGAGGTGGAGGGTTCAAACCCAGCTCCGGCCAAAAAAAAGAAAAGAAGAAAGAGGATTTGGGGATGGCTTTATTTTTTTCTTTCGGTTTGTCTATAAATCCTAATTTTTCCAGAAGGATAATGTGAAAAATAAGCACATTTAAGGAAAAAATAGGAGGGTCCTGACCATGCAGAGGAGGAAGCCATTGAGAGCTCCCCCTAGGGGAGGGAGCACAAAGGTTCCTGCCAAGGCACATGGAGAGCCCCTTCCCCCAGCTCTCTCCAGCTTCCCTTCTAGGACGAGCCTACATTACTGAGCCTGGAGAAAGGGGGTGCCAGAGGACTCCCAAATCCCTTTCACCTGCAAACCACAAGTTCTGCTTTCCAGACATTTGGAGCCTTCTCCTCCTCAGCTATCCGGCTCAGCAAAGGCTTCTATGGTACCGGCGAGACATTCCTCTTCTCCTTCTCCCCACAGCTGAAGGTGATGTTCCCAGCATTCCATGGGGGGGAGAGGGGTCTGTGGCAGGACATAGCTCCTGGGGACCCCAGTGGCCCCCAGCTCCACCCTCTATGCTGGGTTGCTTGTTGTTCATGTAGCATGGCAGTGGAGGGCAGAACACCCACCCTGGTCACCTGTCGTCACTTTACAAAATGCTCAGTAGGTCTCTGGCCACCACTGACTGGCTGAGAGGGGGTTGTCTTCCCAGGCACGGGCAGGAAGACAGATGTGTGGGGGTAGGACAAGGAAAGCAGACACATCCAGAGGCTTCCTGTGGAGTACACGGTGAACTCAGAGCTGACAGGAGGATGAAGGAGTGGGTACAAAGGCTTGAGGAGAGAGAAGGTATCAAATAGTCCTTGGAGTGTGGGAAAAGCAGCCTATCATAGAAAACTAGAGCAACAGGAGGACAGCTGGGCTGTGCTGGTTGCCAGTTTGGGGCTGTGAGTTTAACAGCAACCAGTCACTCGCTGTGTGCTTTCCTCCGGGAACATTCAGCTCCTGGGTGCTGGCCTACAGCAAGTGAATGGGGAGGGTTCATCCAGGACTGGGGTTTTGCCAAACTGGTTGGACAGACAGAGAAGGAAAAGGAAGTTGAAGGGAGTGAAAATACCAAGTGGACAACAGAACCTAGACTGGGTGAGGAGGGAAGGGGAGGCAGAGGGGCCTTCAGGGTATTGAGGCAAAGATGGACTCAGGTCTCCTTGAGGCCACAGACTTTGAGCAGTGACAGCAGCTGAACGACGTGCTGGGAGACCAGAAATGGTAGACAGAGAGGAGGGCCTTTGAATAGATTGCAGGAGCTGCCAGCTGTCCTTGGTGAGGACAAGTTCCCAGACGTGCCCATAGGGTACAGTGGCTGAAAACTCACTGGGGGGCTCAGCACCCATAGCTCAGTGGTAGGGCACTGGCCACACACCCTGGCGTTGGTGGGTTCAAACCTGGCCCGGGACAGCTAAACAATGACAACTACAAGAAAAAAATAGCTGGGTGTTGTGGCGGGTGCCTGTAGTCCCAGCTACTTGGAAGACTGAGGCAAGAGAATCGCTTAGGCCCAAGAGTTTGAGGTTGCTGTGAGCTGTGACACCATGGCATTCTACTGAGGGCGACATAGTGAAACTAGGTCTCAAAAAAAAAAACAAAAAAAAACCACTGGGAGTAAAGAGGAAAGGAGCTGAGTGAGAGGCAGGGGCTGGACGGGCTCTCATATGGATGGTGAAGTTCATCAGGCAGCTGGGAAGGGGATGTGAGTCAGAGCTCAAGTGCCTGATTAATGACGAGTGGAGATGAAGAGATTGGGAGTGACAGGCACATGGTGACTAGTACAGTTTGATGGCACAGGCTGCGAAGAGGCTGGGGCTTTTGAAGGAGGGAGGAAAATAATAATCCTAAACTTCTTCCATCCACAGGTTTTCTGTCTCCAGGTTATTTATTGAATAAAGCTACTGAGCTATGTGCTTGGCGGAGGACACACTACTTACTAATTTCCTAATGAAAATAATAGCAGCTAATGGGTATATCAGCCTGCCAGGTGCTATTCTTGGAATTTCACAAACTGGGCACATTTACTTGTTACAACAATCCTATGAGGTACAATCTATTGCCATCCCCATCTTACAGATGAGGAAACCAAGGTATAGAGAGGTTGAGTAATGTGCCCAAGCTCACGCAGCTAGCCAGTGATGAGGAGGAAACAGCCCCCAAACTCCACTGCCTCTGTAAACCACAGAGGGTCCTTGGCTTGGGATTCTCCCAGGCCGGGGGAGAAGACTAAAAACAATGTAGAGTAGTAAATGCTGTCACAGAAGCAAAGAGGATGAGCACCTATATCAAATGGGGGTGGGGAAAGCAAGGGAGACCTCCTGGAGAAGGAGCTTGGTGAACTAGATCTTGATGGACAAACAGAAGATCACCAGGCGGTGGAGGGTATAGAAGCCTTGGAATGTGCAACAGAACAGAGAATGGGGAGAAGTACATTTAGGAACCTAAGAGATGAGTAGGGCGGTAGAGTATGTGAGGAAGGGCATCTTGCTCTGTGCTGGCATAACACACCTTGAGAAATTTTGTTCATGGCTCAGCGCCTGAAGCTCAAGCAGCTAAGGCACCAGCCACATACACCAGAGCTGGCGGGTTCGAATCCATCCTGGGCTCGCCAAACAACAATGACAACTACAACCAAAAAATAGCTGGGTGTTGTGGCGGGTGCCTGTAGTTCTAGCTACCTGGGAGGGTGAGGCAAGAGAATCGCTTAGGCCAGGAGTTGGAGGTTGCTGTGAGCTATGATGCCACTGCACTCTACCCAGGGCAACATCTTGAGGCTCTGTCTCAAAAAAAAAAAAAAGAAAAGAAGAAAGAAAGAAATTTTGTTCATATTTTGTTCAATGGAGGAAGAACTAGTTCCAAGTGTTTTTTTCTTTGTTTGTTTGTTTTTGAGACAGAGTCTTACTCCATCACTCTGGGTAGAGTGCAGTGGTGTTATAGCTCACAGCAACCTCAAACTCTTGGGCTTAAGCAATCCTCTTTCCGAGTCTCCAGCGTAGCTAGGACCATAGGTGCCTGCCACAAAACCTAGCTAGTTTTTCTATTTTTAGTAGAGATGGGGTCTTACTCTTGCTCAGGCTGGTCTTGGACTCCTGAGCTTAGTCAATCTGGCCACCTCAGCCCTCCAGAGTGCTAAGATTACAGGTGTGAACAACCATGCCTGCTTTTTTCTTTCTTTCTTTCTTTCTTTTTTTTGAGACAGAGCCTCAAGCTGTTGCCCTGGGTAGAGTGCTCACAGTTCACAGCAACCTCCAACTCCTGGGCTCAAGCAATTCTCCTGCCTCCACCAACCAAATGGGTGGGATTATAGGCGCCCATGATGCCCGGTTATTTTTTGGTTGCAGCAGCTGTCATTGTTGTTTGGCAGGCCTTGGCTGGATTCGAACCCACCAGGTCAGGTGCATGTAGCTGGCCCCTTAGCCACTTGAGTCACAGGTGTCGCACCTCTTTTTTTTTTTTTTTTTTTTTTGATATGGTGTCTCACTATGTTGTCCAGGATATAATTTCATGGCCTAAGCCTAGTTCACAGCAACTGCAAACTCCTGTGTTCAAGAGATCCTCCTCCCTCAGCCTCTGGAGTAGCTGAGACTATAGGTATCCACCACAACATCTGGCTAAATTTGTCTATTTTTAGTAGACACAAGGTCTTGCTCTTGCTCAGGTTGGTCTTAAACTCCTGAGCTCAAGTGATCCCCCCATTCAGTCTCCCAGAGTGCTAGGATTGATGACAGGTGTGAGCCACCATATCCAGCCAAAATCAGTTAATTCTCGTCTATCTTTGGTCTGTGGCACTTCTGGAGTTCTTCGTGAATTCCCAGTGGTTCCTTCATCACGATTCCTAGCAGCACCATGAACTTGGTCATAATGCTTCTGTAGCAACATTTATCTTTCTTCTTCAAGTCTGAAGGTCACATCCTTGAAGAAAGTAGAGGAATAGAATGTTCTGTATTCTTGTGGTGGTTACTTGTTAATATTATCTCATCTTTCCAGAGCCCAGGACTTATCTTTTACTAGTCCATATTTTTGCTAAAAACTCTTTGGCTGCTCACAGCATTTCTGGCAACTAATAAAGGTAATAATATGCTATCCTTTTGTGGCCCTTTAAAAATCCTTTTCTTGTCCAATTTGACTCTTAAATAATCTACTCATTCATCAAACCTCTGTTCCAAGTGTCAGGAATACAGCCAGGAATGAAGACAGACCACCTGGATTTACACATTAGTAGGGCAGATAATGGCAAATCGACACAGGAATAGAGTCACTAAAAGAGTGGTAAAGACTGAGGGAAATTAAACAGGGTCTGGAATGAAGGGCTACTTTAGATAGGGTAGTCCGGGAACTTTCTCTGAGATGACACTTGAGCTGAAAGATGAGAAGTGGGGAAATCTGGGAGAAGAGCATTCCGGGCAGGGGGATCAGCAAATGCAAAGGTCCTAAGGAAGAATGAGCTTTGGATGTCCCAGGGACAGAAACGCAGTGTAGTTGACATGCAGTCAATAAGGGGAGAAGAGATCAGAGACAAAATCTGGGGTCAGGACAGGTCACACTTGGCCATACTGGGGAGTTTTTATCCCCCTTACAAAGGGAAGCCATTGTAGGGTTTTAGGCAGAGGAGTGACAGTATCTGATTTAGATTTTTTTTTTTAGACAAGGTCTTGCTCTGTCGTCTGGGATAGAGTATAGTGGTGTCGTCACAGCTCACTGAAACCTCAAACTCCCAGGCTCAAGTAATCCTTCCACCTTTTGGCCGGTATGTCTCACCATCTCTATTTTTTGTAGAGATGGGGTCTCTGTTATGTTGTCCAGGCTGGTCTCCAACTCCTGGCCTCAAGAGATCCTCCTTCCTTGGCCTCCCAAAGTGCTAGGGTTATAGGTCTGAGCCACTATACTGGCCTGATTCAGATTTTGAACAAATCAGTCATTTTGCAGTGTGGAGACCAAGGTGGGCAAGAGACAGGGGAAGAAGAGAGACCACTTGGGAGACTGTGATCCAGGTAAGCACTGAATGTGGCCTGGACTGTGCGGGAAAGCGAGCAGAGATGGACCAGGCAGAAGTGCTGGCAGTCAGGGAATAATTCTGGAGCCCCAGGACTTGCTGAGGAGCTGACTGTGGACAGAGCTGGGAGCCTCCAGGGAGAAATGATGAGTTAGTTAACAGCAGTGTCAGTCCAAGCTCTCCAATTTTGGAAGCAGGAAGCCTCAGAGGTTTGCGTTCTATTTCTAGAATGAAGAGGTTCTAGGCTGTGGGAATTCAAACCAGAGGGCTAAAGGAGTGAACTCCAACTAGCGAAACCTCAAGAGCCTGGAGGGGCAGCTGGGGCCTGGATGCCATTCCCTTCACTACACTGCCACCCAGTGGTGTGAAATTAAACTGCAAGGGTGGACTCGCCCAGTAACCTGAACCTTTCCCTATCGCCCCAGGTCTTTAAGTGGACAGGGAGCAACGCGTTCTTTGTGAAAGGAGACTTGGATTCACTGATGATGGGCAGTGGCAGGTGTGTGTCTCCATTCTCCCAAGTCTTGGGGTGGTCTGTGTTCTGGTCTCTGTCCCTCTCTGCTGCTGGGCTGTCAGGCTGCCCAGAGGAAAGAGGGAGACTGGTGGTTAATGTTGAGACCCTTCACTTTATTGTCCATCCCTCCCTTCTACCCCCTAAACACCAATACGCTATTATGGAGAAAGGATGATAGCTCCGTCTGAATGTATGTAACTTGGGGAATGGCATTCTACATGGTTGGCTGAGGCTACAGTCAAAAGGAACATGCCTCAATTTACCAGTCAGCCCAGTAGTCCTAGGGGACACAACTCATCAGAGGAGTCTGTGTGCGAGCATAGGGGTAGAGCGGGGTACAAAAAAAAAAAAAGAAAAGAAAAGAAAAGAAAGGTTGTTTTCACCCTGGTGTGACTTTCAAATTCGGGCAGAGTTAAGTCTTACCCTGAGGGCGAAGATGAAAGCAATGCTTGATTAATACCATGCAAATGCTTTGCTCTTCCAGTAGCCTGAAAAGCCTCCATTGAGGGTCAGCTTGGCACAGAACACAGTAGCTATGCTGATTTGCAGTAATTCACTTCCTGGCTCCAGTTTAGGTTTTCTGTCAAATGAGGGGATTAGAACGGATGCTCTCTTAAGTGTTCTGGGCTCTCAAATTCATACTCCTTTGGTTAAGTATTGCCATCTTAAAAACGTTCCAAATGTTCTGAAACTGGGTTTTGGTAATGGTTGCACACTGTACGTTATTTATTAAAATTACTGAGCTGTTTTAAAAACATGCTGTAAACCCTGTGAGGAACAATGTGCCAAGTCCCTAATAATTAAGGATAAATCAGTTTGAGGGGAGATATAACATAGGCAAAACCGGGCTGCTGTCATGGTGTTGCTAAGAGCTAATGATAGGGGTAGACGCTAAGGTTTCAACATGCTGGAGTGAGCCACACCAAGATTTTCCTCTTCTCTTTAGTGGCCAGTTTGGGCTGTGGTTGGACGGAGACTTGTATCATGGAGGAAGCTACCCTTGTGCGACCTTCAACAATGAAGTGCTTGCCCGGCAGGAGCAGTTCTGCATCAAGGAGCTGGAGGCCTGGGTTCTGAGCTGATGTTCCTGTGGCACTAGGTACTCAGCCCTGCTTGTGGATGCTGTCCATGCCTTCCTCACACAGGGCAGCCATGCTGTTCGAAACTTAGATGAAGTTCTCTAGTATTGGCTGTGGCCATTGGTTGCCCTCCTTGAGGTCTACAGATCCAAGACAGTAATGAGGCAGGCACTCCTCTGTTGCAGAGTTGGCTCTGACAGCGTGAAAGATGCTTATACCTTACCTAAGCAGCACAAAGTCTCTCGTGAAAATCACCTTTTTAGAAGTAATACAACTTAAACATGTCTACTGCAGAAAACCCAGAAGACATAAACAAGATTTTTTAAATGCCTAAAACTCACCTGCCCCAAACTCCTAATGTTTTCATGTATATATCCTTTTTGACAAATACTCTTACAAAAAGGGGATTCTAATCAATATGTGTGGAAAGTCTTTTAAAGAATATTGTCAAACTTCAGAAACCAGAAACCCAGGTTTAACCAATGAAACTAATGAAGACTCTGGTAGCATTATTCTTTCTCCTGTCTGGTTGCCTATTTGAGAACACTGATGGTTTTTTGTCTGCCATTAGTGTGCCAGGTGTTTATCTGTTATTTAACTTTATGAGGAAGAGATGAAACAGCATATGAATGATACGCATATTTGGACAAAGAAGTTGAAACCTCTGTAAATAGGAACTTTGGGGAAGTTAAAAGAGGAAATTCTACATTTTCTGGCACAACAGGGCAAACTTAAGAAAAATCCATTTCCCTTTTCATGCTAGTACCTGCCTGCAGTAAGAAGGAAAAGATTCTTTTTTTTTTTTTTTTTGAGACAGACCCTCAAGCTGTCACCCTGGGTAGAGTGCTGTGGCATCACAGCTCACAGCAACCTTCAATTCCTGGGCTCAAGGGAGTCTCTTGCCTCCGCCTCCCAAGTAGCTGGGACTGTAGGCGCCTGCCATAATGGCTAGCCATTTTTTGGTTGCAGCCGTCATTGTTGTTTGGCGGGTCCAGGTTGGATTCAAACCCGCCAGCTCAGGTGTACATGGCTGGCGCCCTAGGCGACGAGCCAGAAGGAAAAGATTCTTTACTATGCTATTACTTGCCAACTGAGGAAACTAAATTCCATGAGTCCTGTAAATACCACCCTTCTGAAAGGCCCAACTAAGAGAAATCTGGGCTGATTCCTACACAAAACACTCTTCCTTTGCACAGAAGAGTCAAAGCTGGGCACATGATGGTGTGAGGAATAGCAGTCAAGGATAAACTGTGGTTCCAAGATAGAGACATTCACCAGGCTTTATTGCAGCAGTTTCCTTCATCCAACACCAGTAACCAGTCATTTTAACTTGTAGTTCTATTAACATCTTCAAGGTGACAATGTTCAGTAACTCTAGAGGCTAAGCTATTACAATTTCCATTTTTATACACTAAAGATGTTTCTTAAGAAAAATATAACCTTGTAAATGCCACATGGTCGTCATAATTACAACAGTAGCAAGAACAAAGTGTAGCTGCCTTATGTGTAATGAAGAAACAAACAAAACAGTCCATTGTTTCTCAGCACAATGATACCTTAGACCTGTAAAATTCCAGAGTAAACCACAATGATTTAAAGGTAAGCTAACAATCTTAGCAGAAAAATATTATATTCTTGACCTTAGGTCTGGGCACACAATGTCTGAGACCTAGTTTTCTCCCCTGAATGTTTTAGAGGCACCTTGGCTAAGTAGGTGCCATGGTCAACCTCACTTGTGCGTCTATGAGCCCACATGTGAACATATCCCCACACATACAGTAATGCGATGGGCATGAGAGAAGAGTTTTCATAACCCTTGTTATCTACTGAGAGATGGATGAGGGGGGATAATACGAGATGGCAGACATTTCAAATACTCTGTGGATGGAACAGAACCTGGTTATACAGTGGAAAACGACAATATTCCTAAAGTTGCTGGGTAATCTGCTGGCCTGTGTCTCCCCCTTCTTGTTCCCCACCTCCTAGTCTGCCAGGGAAGCTTCTATCAAGGGAGTATCAGCGCATAAGGTGTCAGGGTTCATGGCTTCCATCTCCACTTCCATCTTCAGCAACCTCTGGCCACCACCAGACTTGGCTCTAACTGCAAACTTTGTTCTTGGTAAATTGCTGCAGAACTAGGAATGGGCGTGGTGGTGTCCTGGGCACACTCCACTCCTGGGAAAATAAAGTTACATGGGGAAACCTGGAATCCACTTGGTAGTTACTAGTTTCAGCATAGGCAGAGTGGTCTTTGTTCTAAAACATGTAAAATTGTACTAAACCAACAAAAACAAAGTCCCAGGTCTGAGGAGCTCTGAGAACAGTTCCTGTGATGAATTCTGACCAGTTCATCAGGGAGACATAGAGAGCAGATCAGAGGAGAGGCCTTCTCTAAGCCAGGCAGTGGGAAAGCCCTGGGGACTGGGGCAGTGAGAATTAAGGAAAGAAAGAAACTGTCCAGGTCTAGAGCTGCAACTGACTCAAAGAACAGCCTGGTTTACAGGATCCCTCTGCCATTGGAGGTCGGGATCTCCCAAAAGGTGGTTTGATGTTCCACTCAAAAGGAGGCCAGAGGCTGGGCACAGTCACTCATGCCTGCAACCCCAGCACTTTGGGAGGCCAGGGCAAAAGGATTGCATGAAGCTAGAAGTTGGAGACAAGCCTCAGTAACATAGTGAGGCCTCATCTTTACAAACAAATTAAATGTTAAACCGGGTGCGGTGGCTCATGCCTGTAATCCTAGCACTTTGGGAGACTAGGGCAGGTGGATTGCTTGAGCTCAGTTCAAGACCAGCCTTAGCAAGAGCAAGACTCTATCTCTACTAAAATTAGAAATTAGCCAGGCATCATGGCAGGTGCCTATAGTCCCAACTACTTGGGATACTGAGGAAAGAAGATCACTTGAGCCCAGGTTTTTGAGGTCACTGTGAGCTATGATGAAGCCATGGCACTCTACCCAGGACAATTGAGTAAGACTATCTCAAAAGGAAAAAAAATTAGCCAACTGTGATGGTGTACACTCATAGCCCCACTTGGGAGCCTGAAGTAGGAAGATTCCTTGAGCCCAGGAATTTGAGGTTGCAGTGAGCTATGATCACCATGTTGCACTCCAGTCTGAGCGACAAAGTAAGATTCTACCTTTAAAAAATGAAAATTAAAAAAAAAAAGAGGTCACATCCCCCAAACTTAATCAGACCTCTCACTGCCGTGTTGAAGCCCCCACTCCAGGGCCTCATGTCCGTCTTTTTACTCCACCTGGCAGCTTGTGGGGGCTACAGGGTGAGGAGAGGTGTCTTTCACTTATTTATGTTGAGGTCACTTGAGATAGTTTGACTATCTTTAAACCTGGAGTGATAGGCACTTCCTTAGGTGCTGGATTTTGTTTTGTTATTTAACCATGTCTGTCCATGACAATCCTAACTTCTAATTCCAATTTGTCTCATTTCTTTTTTTTTTTTTTTGAGACAGAGCCTCAAGCTGTCACCCTTGGTAGAGTGCCGTGGTGTCACAGCTCACAGCATACTTAAACTCTTAGACTTAAGTGATTCACTTGCCTCAGTCTCCCAAATAGCTGGGACTACAGTTGCTGCCACAATGCTCGGCTATTTTTTTTTTGGTTATAGTTGTCGTTGTTGTTTGACAGGCTCAGGCTGGATTTGAACCTGCCAGCTCTGGTGTATGTGGCTGGCGCCTTAGCCACTTGAGCTATAGGCGCTGAGCCACCAATTTGTCTCATTCTAAATTAAAACAAACAAACAAACAAAAAAACCCCCACCAAACCCAAAGCCCCAAACAATCATCTGTCATAAAAGTTCTCAGTAAGCGAGATGCAGAGGCACATGCGTGAAGTCTTAGTTACTCAGGAGGCTGAGGCAGGAAGATTGCTTGCCCCCAGAAGTTCCAGTCTCCAATCCAGTCTGGGCAAAAGAGCAAGACCCCATCTCTTAAAACAAGATAAAAAAGGCTCCTGTGGCTAAATGGGCTAAGGCGCCAGCCACATACACCTGAGCTGGCAGGTTCTTATCCAGCCCGGCCCGCCAAACAACAATGACGGCTGCAACCAAAAAATGGCTGGGCGTTGTGGTGGGCGCCTGTAGTCCCAGCTACTTGGGAGGCAGAGACAGGAGACTCGCTTGAGCCCAGGAATTGGAGGTTGCTGTGAGCTGTGATGCCACAGCACTCTATCCAGGGTGACAACTTGAGGCTCTGTCTCAAAAAAAAAAAAAAAAAAAAAAAAAAGATAAAAAAGTGTTCAGAGTAGATAAAAAGGGTTGTCTTCCTAAGAAAATAGATTACTAGGGCTTTAATTAGTATTAAAAATAGGCAAGGTAATGTTTTTCATAGCATGTAAAGCAAGATTTGCCTGATATCTTGTTTCTTTGAATAAAAATTACTGGGCAGCGCCTGTGGCTCAAGGAGTAGGGCACCAGCCACATGTACCGGGGGTGGCAGGTTCAAACCTTGCCCCTGCCAAAAACTGCAATGAAAAAAAAAAAAAATTACTTAGCTGCAGCATGTGCGTACATTCAAAATACAGAATGAAAAGCATGGGTTGTCACTAAATTTGTGGAACTCAATGATTGACATCCCTAAGCTAATTGTATTAGGGGAGGACTTTTTGCAGCCAGCAGACCTGCAGACATTCACACTGAGCCATCCTTAAAAAGCCGGACCCTGGTTCTGAATGCTTCTCGGGCATGAGCTGGACTTGGGGCTGCAATCATATAATTCCATTCCTGCTTTTGAGGTGTTATAAGAGGAGCAACAATATCACCATCCTAGTGAGAAGAGAGAGAAAAACAGGAAACAGAGAAAAGCCAGTTTTCATCATTTTACTTCTGACCCAAAGTCTCAGGTACGCACACTTTTGTCTTGCACATAGATTGCCTCTAGGTATACTTACTCTTGGAAAACTCCAAATTACATATGCCCTGTTCTTGGGTCAAATTGGAAACACCACAGTCTTAAGCAGGTCAGAACCTTCATCAAAAAACCCACCAGATCAGGTGGCGCCTAAGGCTCAGTGAGCAGGGCGCCGGCACCATATACCGAGGGTGGTGGGTTCAAACCCAGCCCCGGCCAAACTGTAAAACAGAAAAGTAGCCAGGTGCTGTGGTGGGAGCCTGTAGTCCCAGCTACTTGGGAGGCTGAGGCAAGAGAATCGTCTAAGCCCAGGAGTTGGAGGTTGCTGTGAGCTGTGTGACGCCATGGCACTCTACCAAGGGGGATAAAGTGAAACTCTGTCTCTACAAAAAAAAAAAAAAAAAAAAACCACTGGCTCTCTTCTTTTCAAAGATGATCAGGAGCCGCACTCTACCGCCCAGTTCAATGACTTCCTCCTCTACACACCTTAATGGAAAACTCTGTCCTGTTTCCCCAGAAGAAAGATGGATTGCACTCAACCATGGCTCCTCTCTCACCTGGTCCCCTCTGCAATAAATTGCCCAGGTGTATACGATGGCAAAGAAAAAGGAGAAGGACAATATGTATCTGCAGAACTTGAATTTTTCTCTGCAATCAAAGCTGTAACTTTGGCCCCATCAGCATATGCTCCAGCCAAATAAGCTTCTCCACACAAAATGAGGGAGAGACTAAATAAGAGGTGACGATATGACAGTAATTTTTTAACTGGTATGCCATGAGAAGATATGGTGTGCCACAAAATTTTTTAAAGATCATTAATTACGGCTCAGTGTCTGTATCTCAGTGGTTAATGTGCCGGCTACATACACTGAGGCAGGTGGGTTTGAACTCAGCCCAGGCCTGCTAAACAACAACAACTGCAACAATAACAACAACAACAAAAATTGCTGAGCACTGTGGTGGGCACTTGTAGTCCCAGCTACTTGGGAGGCTGAGGCAAGAGAATCGCTTAAGCCCAAGAGTTTGAGGTTACTATGAGCTGTGACACCACAGCACTTTACTGAGGGAAACACAGTGAGACAAAAAAAAAAAAGAAAGATTAAATTATTTTTGAAAGAAGTTCAAAGCACTTCTTTTTTTTTCTTTCTTAGATCAACATAATTTAAGTGGGACACAGAAGTTCAACTTCTCATCTTCAAGTGTGCTGTGAGATAAAAAAGGTTGAAAAACACTGCCATTGGGCGGCTCCTGTGGCTCAGCGAGTAGGGCTCCGGCCCCAGATACCGAAGGTGGAGGGTTCAAGCCCGGCCTCCGCCGAACTGCAAAACAAAAAAATAGCCGGGCGCTGTGGCGGGCGCCTGTAGTCCCAGCTACTAGGGAGGCTGAGGCAAGAGAATCGCTTAAGCCCAAGAGCTGGAGGTTGCTGTGAGCAGTG
>CAUYON010126593.1:0-40941 GCA_963573935.1 Arctocebus calabarensis | reverse complement strand
TTGCGGGTTCAAACCCGGCCCTGGCCAAACTGCAACAAAAAAATAGCCGGGTGTTGTGGTGAGCGCCTGTAGTCCCAGTTACTTGGGAGGCTGAGACAAGAGAATTGCCTAAGCCCAGGAGCTGGAGGTTGCTGTGAGCCACGAAGCCATGGCACTCTACCAAGGTCGACAAAGTGAGACTCTGTCTCTTAAAAAAAACCCAAAAAATAAAATTAAAAATAATAATAATAATAATTTTATGGTTCCACAACATGAGGAACTGCATTAAAGAGTCGCAGCATTAAGAAGGTTGAGAACCACTGGCCTAGTGCCTTGGGCCTCTAGGCACTCCCACAACACTTCCAGACCCCACCCAGCCTGTACCTCTCACAATACTTCTAGACCCCATCCAGCCTGCACGTTGCAGTTCCCACAGCTTCTGTGCCTGGGAAACAAGATGCTCATGACCTCCCTGACTCCCCCAGCCTCCCATCTGTCCTTTACCTACACAGCAGCAAGAAGTGGCACTTTCTAGAGGAGGATTTGGAAAACCTCACACCTAGGGAGAAGGAGCACTTTCAGGCCCACCCAACCCTGAGCGGCCCATTGGATTTCCACCTCCCTATCCATATCCGAATGTGCTATCCTGGCAGGTGGCCCATGGTACCTGCAACCCCAGGGCAGGGGCACAGACTGGGCCCAATACTAAAGCTCTGGTTTCTCTTTGGGGCCTTGCTGTCACAGCATCCTTTTAGGTCTGGACCATGTCCATGTCTGTGTGGCTGCCAGGCACAGTGAGCTTCCCACCTTCCTGCACTGTGACCTGTGTGTTCTCCACTCTAGGTCTATTAGATGTTTTCCACGCTCAGTGAAGTTGGCATGGGCCTGCCCAGCCCCTGTGGTAACTTCTTTCCTGTCCAGACCCGGGAGATGAAGAGACAGTGACCACCATCATCTTGGGGACTCATCCCCCTGCTCTGTGGGAGTCTGACCCCCCCCAAACTTTGCCACTGCTCCTCTGGACTCCCCCAAGGCAGGCAGCCACTGCCTTGGTTTACCTTTCATGGGTGAGGCTTCCCAAGGCCTGGCCTGCTTGATTCACCTGTGGATCCTTGAATGACAGGGCCTCAGGAGGAGCAAGGCCCCAGTAGGGAGGACAGCAGTGGATAGCTGATGGCACATGGTAGTGCTGGATCCTTGTCTGGCTCCTGGGCAGGGGGACTTGGGGTCTGTGTCTCCTGCCTGGCCTGTTAGGAGCTCAGGCTGGACCTTGGGGTGTGTGTGGGCTGCACCTCCACTAATCCCTGACTTATACCCATGAGTTCTCTAAATTCAGCAAGGTTCAAGATTACAATTCATTTGGAATTTTCAGTTGCCATAGGATGTTGGATATTTCCAAGCTTTAAAGACATTTTGAGTAAATAAATTTACTTGTTTCACAAACCAAGGCCAAATAGTTTTCAATGGGGGGCTTCTCTCCAAGCACACAAGGTCAACTTGATGGGATTCTCACATTCTCAGGGGCCCTAGTTTGCCCCCAAATGCAATCTTTCCTGTGTCTGCAGGTGTGAGCATGTCTTTGTCTCTTTTCCCTCACACAAGGTGTGGAAGTAATTCTCTGGTGGGTGCAGCTCTTCATGCCACTTTTTTTTTTTTCTGTAGAGACAGAGTCTCTCTTATTGCCCTTGGTAGAGTGCCATGGCGTCACACAGCTCACAGCAACCTCCAACTCCTGGGCTTAGGGGATTTTCTCTCTCTCTCTCTCTCTCTCTTTTTTTTTTGTAGTGCTTTGACATGATGGGTTTAATTTAATAGGTGAAGCACAATATGGTAACGATACTGTACTGTGTAATGACAGTGGAAGGAAAATGATTTTAAAAATATAACTAAGATGAGACATGACAGTTATAAAAAGTGAAATACTAGGAATCAGTGAATGAATAAATAAGATGATATTTCATCAGTGGCCATTCATAATTTTGCCTTTAGGAACCGGAAAGAAACTGTCTTCTTTGAGTTTCAAATGTTCTGTTAGATCTAGTCATTCCTTAGCTTCATCAATATCACCTTGAATTGCTGAAATAAGTGACTATAAAGAATCAAAAGTTCTTTTCTGGGCGGCGCCTGTGGCTCAGCAAGTGGGGCGCCGACCCCATATACTGAGGGCTGTGGGTTCAAATCCAGCCCCGGCTGAACTGCATCAAAAATTAGCCGAGCGCTGTGGTGGGCGCCTGTAGTCCCAGCTACTTGGGAGGCTGAGGCAAGAGAATCACTTAAGCCCAAGAGCTGGAGGTTGCTGTGAGCTGTGACTCCACAGCAGTCTACCGAGGACGATAGAGTGAGACTGTCTACCCACACACACATAAAAAGTTCTTTTCTGGTCTGAAGTAGCCAACAATAGCCACATTGAGAATTTCCCCATAGAAGTCCTCTTTACAGGTATGCATGATGTGAGTTCCCATGGACTTTTTTATATTCTTGTAGTATGGGTTCCAGCCTATGCTCAGCACCATCTTATGGACATCTCCACTTCCAACACTGGCCCAACCATAATAAATGCCAGTGGATGCATCAGCTGGGAGATTATCTACTACTTGTTCAGGAAAGTTAACTGTGGGGATGCCCAGCTGCTTGGAGCCCCCGCCAAAGCCCCGCACCACTTGGCCCCAGCAGAAATATGGCAGGTGCCTCATGATGCCTCCAGCCCAGGGCATGGGCTGCAGCCCCGTCCACAAGTCTGGAGGAGCCGCTGTTGAGGAGGTGCCCAGACCCCCGGGCCAGCCAGGGGACTCCTGCGTGAGTGCTGCCGGCCAGGCTGGCGCACCAAGGCCCAGGAGATGCTGATGACACACTGCTGAGGGTCCCCCAACGCCGCTGACCCAACAGAAGCCACACAGGGACTTGGAAGCTGCATCTCCTGGGATCCTCTTGCCTCACCCTCCTGAGCAGCTGGAAGTACAGGAACCCCCCACAATGCCCAGCTAATTTTTCTGTTTTTAGTAGACACAGTCTTATTCTTGTTCAGGGTAATCTTGAACTCCTGATCCCCCTGCTTTGGCCTCTCAGACTGGTAGGATTAGAAGTGTGAGTAGCTGGGACTACAGGCACAGGCCACACCGCCCAGCTATTTTTAGAGATGGGATCTTGCTCAGGCTGGTCTCAAACCCATGAGCTCAGGCAATCCACCCACCTCAGCTTCCCAGAGTGCTAGGATTACAGGCATGAACCACCATGCCTGGCCCAATTTTTTTTTTTCATGAGACAGAACCTTACTCTGTTGTCCTGGGTAGAACGCCATGCCATCATAGTTCATAGCAACCTCAAACAATTGGGCCCAAGAGTGCCTCTTGCCTCAGCCTCCTGATTAGCTGGAAGTACAGGCACCCTCCACAATGCCCAGCTAATTTTTCTGGTCTTAGTAGATACAGAGTGTTCTTGTTCAGGATGCTCTTTAACTCCTGATACCCCTGCTTTGGCCTCTCAGACTGGTAGGATTAGAAGTGTGAGTCATGGCACCCAGCCCTCAATTTTTTTTTTTTTTTTTTGAGACAGAGTCTCACTTTGCCCTCCATAGAGAACTGTGGCGTCACAACTCACAGCAACCTCCAACTCTTGAGCTTAAGTGATTCTCTTGCCTCAGCCTCCCAAGTAGCTAGGACTACAGGCACCCGCCTCAATGCCCAGCTATTTCTTGGTTGCAGTTGTCACTGCTATTTTAGCTGGCTGGGGCTGGGTTTGACCCACCACCCTCGGTATATGGGGCTGGTGCCCTGTCCACTGAGCAACAGGCACTGGTCATTTTTGTTTTGTTTTTGAGACTGTCTCACTTTGTTGCCCTTGGTAGAGTGCCATGCTGTCAAAGGTCAAAGCAACCTCAAACTCTTAGGCTCAAGCAATTCTCTTGCCTCAGCCTCCTGAGCAGCTGGGAGGCACCTGCCACAATGCCAGGCTATTTTGGGAGATGGGGTCTCACTCTTGGTCAGTCTGCAACTCCAAAGCTCAAGCAATCCCCAACTTGATCCTCCCAGAGGGCTAGGATTACGGGCGTGAGCCCCTGTCCCTGGCCTAATTTTAATTTTATTAGAGGTACTATTACTGTGTTGCCCAGCTGGGGCTCACTCAGTCTTCAATCTCAGCTTCCTGAATAGCTGGGACTACAGATTTGTACCACCATGCTGGCAATATGTGGTTTATGTTTTATTTACAATGTACTACAACCATCACCTCAAATCTAACTCTAGGATGTTCCTGTCACTCTACATGAAAGCCCCAGCCACTGGCACTCATGAATGAATCCACTTCCTATCTTTGCAGATTTGCTTGTTCTGTACTTTTTTTTTTGGTAGAGAGAGTCTCACTCTGTTGCCCTCGGTAGAGTGCTGTGGCGTCACACAGCTCACAGCAACTTCCAACTCCTGGGCTTAGGCGATTTTCTTGCCTCAGCCTCCCTAGTAGCTAGGACAACAGGTGCCCACCACAATACCTGGCTATTTTTCTGTTTTGCAGTTCGGCTGGGTTTGAACCCGCCGCCCTGGTATGGGGCCGGAGCCCTACTCACTGAGCCACAGACTCTGCCCTCACCTTGTGTGTCTGGCTTCTCTCAGTGAGCACGATGTACTCAAGGCCCAATCACATTATAACTGGTCTCAGAGCCTCGCTCCCTTTCATGGGTGAGCAATATTTCAAAATATGGATGAACCACATTGTGTTTGAGTTTTCCACTTTTTGGCTTTTGTGAATCTGCTGCTGTAAACATTCATGTGCAAATTTTTGTGTGGACATGTGCTTTCCTTTCTCTTGGATGAAGACCCAGGAGTGGAACTACTGGGTCATGTGGTAACTCTTTAATCTTTTGAGGAGTCCTCAGACTACCAGCAGCTGCACCATTTTATATCACACCAGCCGCATATAAGGGTTCCAATTTTCCTAAGTCCTCTCTTAACAATTATTATTGGTTTTTTATTATAGTGTTGGGGACGTGACATGGTTTCTCTTATGACACTGGCTTGTTTTTCCCTGGTAGATAATGATTTTGAGCACCTTTCCATGTGCTTGTCCATTTGTGTATCTTTGGGGACAGGTCTTCACAGATCATTTACTTGTTATTTAATTTTTTAAATTATTTTCTTAGAGATAGGGTCTCACTTATTGCCCAGGATAGAGTGTAGTGGTATCATCATAGCTCAGTGCAGCCTCCAACTCCTGGGCTCAAGGGGTTCCTTCCTCAGCCTCCTAAGTAGCTAGGGCTGTAAGTGTAAGCCACCATGCCTGGCTTGAAACAATATAATTTAAAATGCAGTTCTATAGTGCACTGGCCACATTTCCAGTACTTGGTTGCCATGTGGAGCTGGTATACAGGAAGAACCTTAAAGATGGAGAATGTACCCATCATCTGGAAAGTTCTGTTGGATAGCCCCAAGCTGTAAGTTTACATGAAATGTCACTTGATGGCTGAAATCTACACAGCTTGTTGCAAAGACCACCCAGGCTCACCTATCTCATTGGGCCTTCTGGCAAAATCTCTTCCCCACAGCCTTCCCCAGGAGCCACTGGGGCCCTCTGTGCTCAGCCCAGCCCAGCCCCCTCTCCTAACAAGGCTGCTGAAGCCACAGGAAACAAACCAGATTAAAAACTTTATTTGAAACAAAGTAAATGTGCATGTCAAAGAATTACATTGTGATCTGTAAGTAACTTCATCATATACCTATATCCTAGATATCCAAGCCTGGTTTTTTTAAAAAGTGAGGCTGTCCAGGGCGGCACCTGTGACTCAGTGAGTAGGGCGCCAGCCCCATATGCCAGAGGTGGTGGGTTCAAACCCAGCCCTGGCCAAAAACTGAAAAAAAAAAAAAAAATTGAGGCTGTCCTGAAGGTGGTGTCTGGGCCCAGCCAACCTATAACCCAGGAAGCTGCAACAAAGGCCGACCTCCACTCCCTCCATGGCTTCTAGAATGGCCTCCTGCCCCAGATGCTGCTTTGTCCAGACAACATGACAGCAAGAGGTCAGGGCAGGGCCTGCTGCCTACATGTCTTGCCTCAGCCTCCCAAGTAGCTGGGACTACAGGCCCCTGCCACAATGCCCCAGGGGGAAGTGAGCAGTACCCTGAGTAGGGACAGGTTCCTCCATCCACACAGCCCCGTGGGTACTGGTAGCTCCAGGTCGTGGAGGGTTGTGCAGGGTTCCCACAGCCTTGTTGACCCCTCATGCTCCTGGAAACTTCTGGGCTCCTCTCCGCTGTGTGGGGTAAAAGGAAGAAGCTATGTATTGGTGGAATTGTCCAAGTCCAGGTGCTTGTGGCAGCCACCCCAGAACAATGTGGCTGAGCTACACCCTGGGTCAGGAGCTCTCAGGAAAGAAGCTGGCTGTGGGCCTTGCCCCAGCTCAGACAAATTCTGGCTGTCTCTCCCAGCAGGTGTCCATTGCAATCCCCCCACCATGGAGTCTCATGGTGGGCAGCCAGACCCGCATCACATTGTTGGAATGGTTGGTGTTGTATATGGAGAGCCGCTGGGCTGGACCATCCTCATCTTCATCACCATCCTCCCCAGCTGTGGTCTCCAGGTGCTCCTCGCTGCCACTGCCGCTGCGGGGACTCTCCTCTAAGCTGGCCTCACTCTCCTGCTTCTCTAGGAAGTTGAAGTGGTGTAGGGCACTGGTGCCTGATGATGACAATACATCAGAGGCCTCCTCCAGCTCTGAGTCAGAGTCATTGGATGCAACACGGGGTTCTGTGAAAGAAAGAAAAGAGACGTGTCCCATGACCAGAAGGGAGGCCCAGTGTCAGCCGCCTTTGACACTGTGAGGCTAGCCCCACCTGAGTCACATCCTGGGGCCTCTACCCTAACCAAACCCCATCCCTTCATTTGGAAAACAAACACTGGGAAGGTGCTTAGCCTAACCTGGTACCTGGTATGTCTAGACATAACACATAGGCATCATTTCACATTCAAGTTGTCCATTTCTAGGGCCAGAGGTGGTGGCTCATACCTACAATCCTAGCACTCTGGGAGGCTGAGGTGGGTGGATTGCTTGAGCTCACTAGTTCAAGACCAGCCTGAGCAAAAGCAAGATCCTGTCTAAAAAATAGCCGGGGCTCGGTGCCTATGGCTCAAGCCACTAAGGCGCCAGCCACTTAGACCTGAGCTGGCGGGTTCGAATCCAGCCCGGGTCGGCCAAACAATGACGGCTGCAACCGAAAAATAGCCAGGCATTGTGGCAGGCGCCTGTAGTCCCAGCTACTTGAGAGGCAGAGGCAGGAGAATCGCTTAAGCCCAGGAGTTGGAGGTTGCTATGAGCTGTGATGCCATAACACTCTACTCAGGGTGACAGCTTGAGGCTCTGTCTTCAAAAAATAAAAATAAATAATTAAAAATAGCCGGGCATTGTGGCAGGAGCCTGTAGTCCCAGCTACTTGGGAGGCTGAGGCAAGTGAATTGCTTGAGCCCAGGAGTTTGAGGTTTCTGTGAGCCATGATACAATAGCACTCTACCCAGGGTGACAAAATGAAACTCTGTCTCAAGAAAAAAAAGGGGGGGGAAAGTCCATTTCTCAGTGTACCTCAAAAAAAGCATTGCTTTGCTTGTGTTTGCAACAGATTAAAGGAAAAAGAATGAATATTCAACAAATGTGGTCTTCATAGCAGACAAAAATCCACAGAATGTGCTGCTTCCAGTCACTGAGATGTGAACTGGCTGTTGTGTGCACAGAACACTGTGTCATCAAGGCACCGTTGCCAGCTGGCAATGCATCTTAGCCTCTCCTGGGGCCAAGCATTAACTGACCACACACACTCACCTTGTCCCCCATTCTCCGTCTCCTGCAGTGGGTAGGCAACCCCCTCGCTGGCCTCCAGATGTGGTACCTGGACAACCACTTCCACCTGCTGGTTGGATGACCCATTCTGCAGGGGCAGAACAGAAGTTGGGGCAGGGCTACTGCTTCATCTTAGGTCTTATAAATAAATAAACAAAACTCTAAAAGTTACTGACACCACTGTTGCTGAGGCTGTAACTGGACCAAACATTCCTATGCCCCTGACAGTGGGTTCTTATCAGGAAACAGAGCCACTCCCACCCTCTACCCAACTCTGGGGCCTTAGAGTTCATTCGGCAGCAGCAGCAGCAGCAGCAGCAGCAGCAGCAGCAGATAATCCTAGCACTCTGGGAGGCCGAGGTGGGTGGCTAGCTTGAGCTCACAAGTCCAAGACCAGCCTGAGCAAAATTGACACCCACGTCTCTACTAAAAATAGAAAAACTGAGGCAAGAGGATCACTTAAGCCCAAAAGTTGGAGTTGCTGTGAACTATGACGACATGGCACTCTACCCAGGGTGACAGCTTGAGACTCTGTCTCAAAAAAAAGAATTCCTAGAAATGAAAACTTGTGGTGAAATTGAAACCTGGGGTGACGCCCATGCTCAGTGGATAGGGCGCCAGCCACATACACCCAGGCTGGAGGGTTCAAACCTGGCCCAGGCCAGCTAAACAACAATGACAACTACAACAAAAAAATAGTGGGGGCTTGGCACCTATGGCTCAAGCGGCTAAGGCGCCAGCCACATACTCCTGAGCTGGCTGGTTCAAATCCAGCCCAGGTCCACCAAACAACAATGGTGGCTGCAACCAAAAAATAGCCAGGTGTTGTGGCAGGCGCCTGTAATCCCAGCTACTTGGGAGGCGAGGGCAGGAGAATTGCTTGAGCCCAGGAGTTGGAGGATGCTATGAGCTGTGATGCCATGGAACTCTACCCAGAATGATAGCTTGAGGCTCTGTCTCAAAAAAAAAAAAAAAAAATAGTAGGGCATTGTGGCAGGAGGCTGTAGTCCCAGCTACTTGGGAGGCTGAGGCAAGAGAATCGCTTAAGCCCAAGAGTTTGAGGTTGCTGTAAGTTGTGACACCATGGCACTCTACTGAGGGCAACAGTAAAACTGTGTCTCAAAAAATAAAAGAAAAAAAAAAGAAATTGAAACCTGGCAGCTGGGTGCAGCGGCACCCAGCATAGCGAGTCAGTGACAGGAGTGGTAGATGGAGAGGTCTGATAAGACCTCTAGAGAGCAGAGAGGCGGCCACAGGATATTTGAACCCCTAGGAGCTCGCCCTCAGACTCCAATGCACACGTCACCCAATTCTTTGTTTGGAAGGCACCACATTGGACCTGTCCAAACCAATCCTCTCCCCATTGTTGTTGGTGCATCTTTCCACCACTGATCCCATAGCACTCCCTGTTATCCATGTAGATGCCCTCACCTGGCTTTCAGGTGCCTCCTCCAGTTCGTCCTCAAAGATCAGGCCATAGTGGATGATGAGGGTCTCAATGATGCGGGCTTGGTGTGGGTAATCCACCAGTGAGGAGAGGGAAACAGTCGCCTCAGTGGGTCGCGGCCGCAGCAGGGTGGGCCCAAACACGATGCCT
This sequence comes from Arctocebus calabarensis, assembly GCA_963573935.1. Classification (NCBI taxonomy): domain Eukaryota; kingdom Metazoa; phylum Chordata; class Mammalia; order Primates; family Lorisidae; genus Arctocebus; species Arctocebus calabarensis. Next base: position 31,552 of record CAUYON010126593.1, on the reverse strand, counting down.
AGATTCCCGGGGGTCATCTTGTTGTCCTGTTCTACCTCCACAATCCTGGAGGGACAGGAGGGTGAGGGGGTGCCTGAGTGTCCTCCAGGGTCCCCTACCCCTACCCTACCTCCCTACCATGTCTCCCTGCCCTTGCCCTTACCTGCGTAGGTGCCGCAGCAGGTACTGCAGCGTGGCCCGGTTCTCAGGCGACAGGTCCCTTAGAAGCTCCCGCAGCCGGCCCGCCATAGCCACCGCCGATGCCGGAGCCTTACTCTCAGAGGCATCCTGCCGACCCCGGGAACTCGCCTTGGCGTCGGCCTCTGCCTTCAGGCTGTCCTTGGCCAGCCCCATGAGCTCGTGGTAGAGGCGGAAGGAGATGAGTGGCTCGGGAAGCTGCAGACCAGAGGGATTAACACCTGTAATCTGGTAGGTCTAACCCAGCCCAGCATACACCTACATTACGGTCTCCGGGGCCAAGTGGCCACACTCCTAGCCCCGCCATACCCCAGCCGAAGCCACGCCCCTAGTTTTAGGTCCCGCCTCTACCAGGGTCATGCAGTAGCCTCAGCCCTGACCAGACAACGTCCACGCCCCCTTCGACCCTGAGCTCGGCTCTAACTTATTGGCCACGCCCCACCAAACTGTAGGGACCGGCCCAGCAGTATGTTTCTGGCCCTGCCCCCAGTACTAGCCCATAATCTGCCATGGCCACGTGGGTAGGCTCAGCCCCGCCTCTGCCCTGCTTTGACAGGTGGCCGGAGCTGGCCCCACCCTACACCCAGCATTAGGCCTGCTAATGCCATGGCGATGCCCCAGCCCCTCCCTTGCCCAGTGCTGTCTAGCCCACCTGCGTGTCACACCTGCACTTGCCCTGACCAAGAATGTCTCTTCCAGGCGCTGGCTCTAGATCCGGCCTATCCACCTTCAGTGGTCTCACCTGGCGCAGGTAGAGCTTGAGGACATTGCTGATGTCATGGGGCGAGGCCTGTGACAACTCCACCAGCTCCTTGCCGTTCTCAAAGGCCTGGCACAGCTTCTCCACACGCGTCTTTACTCCGTTGACCCGGTAGATGCCCTGGGGGCCCAGCCAGCCTTAGCCCACGCTCACCTCCCTGCTCAGGCTACTCGCCACTCACCCCCTCTGCATCCTGCCTCACCTTTGTGCGCAGTGCTCGCTGCTCTATCTCGCAGACGCACTTTTTGATGATGAAGGGCACACCATCAGGGGTGCCACGGGCCACCTGGCCAAAGTCCTGACCGAAGATTTGCAGCCGGCCCTGCAACTTCTTGTGGCCGCACTGGATGGCCAGGGTCTCCAGACACTTCTTGTGGCAGGCCAAGCAGCACTGGGGCAGGTGCAGAGTGAGCCCCAGACCATGCCCCACACCCAACAAGCACTGACATCCCACTCCTGCCCATGAGAGCCCCCCTCCCACCAGGCAGCTTCTTCCACTCCACAGGAGGCTCCTGTCTACCACTCAGCCTCCTCTTCTTTCTACCCCTTGGATTTCCTGGAGAAGCCCAGAGCCTTTGCACTGGTTGTGCCCTCCTCCTGGAATGTTCTATCCTCGATGTTCTCGGGGTGCTCTTTACCCTCCAGATTTCTCCCTAGCCTCTGTTCCTTAGAGAGCCCACCCTGCCCCTCAAACCTGAAAGAGCCCACCCCACTGCCTTCCTATACTTCCTTACAAATGGCTATATATCCAAAAGCTTCCCACCATTCCCTGCTCTGGGCCAGAACCTCCTGAGGCACACAGGCCATCTGGGTGCCTGGCACCCCAAAGACATTGGCCATCCATGGGGATACTACTCACCTCCTCACACTCAGCACCCTGGAAGTAGACATAGCTGTTGCACTCCCGGCACTTGGCTGGTGTGCGGAGCTTCCGAAGCCGATGGGTGCGGGCAGCCTTGGACAGCCCCACGTTGCGGAAGGGCCCACTGGGCATAGCTGGCAGTTCAGGGGCCATGCCATTGAGGTCATCTGGGGGTAAGATGGGTAGCTGGTATTACCCAGGCAGGTAAGGGCCCATAGACTGTGTCCAAACCTCCCTTCTCCCCACAGCCCAGTTGGGATGCTTACCCTGCTCAAAGGCTGAAGGTTCTGCACTACCCTCCTGGTCCACCAGCTCCTCACTGGAGGACATGGTGCCACTGGATGATGTTCGCTCAAACTTCTTAAAATCCCCTGAGCAGGAAACAGGGCTGTCAGACTCTCCAAGCCAGGAGCAAGGCCACGGGGCCCATGTGGAATCCTCTAGCACTTCCAGTGCATGATGAGCCCACTGAGACTCTCCTGCCCCAGCCCACCCAGCAGGCTCCTCACCTGAGCCAGTGCCAGGGTCCAGATTGCCAACTGAGTCAGAAATCGAGATTGGCCACGACTTATGTACCTGGTGTCCTCGCCCACCTGAGGAGGGAGGCATCTGTAATGAAGGGCTCAGGGAGCAGGCACTGGCTCCCTGAGCCCACTGGACACACTCACCCCTGTGTTCTTTGGAAAGTGCCTCCTCATGGGAGCCACCTTCCTCTAGCAGACTGCTGGTAGTCTCTGCTCCGGCAGCATCACCAGTGTTGAAGCTGCCCTTTCGGGCGCGCATGACTGGGGACCTGTTGGGAGGGACAGTGAGGAGGATGGGCCCTGATGGAGAGGCATGGAGTCCTCAAGCCCTCCTGGTGACAAGTGGGAAGCCTAGCTCTCCCAGACATGGATATGTACACTAGGGACTGGGTGGGTAGGCAGCAGAGTACCAGGCATTGGTGGAAACATGGGGCTCAAAGTCGTAGTGCACGTCAGGTTCCTCCCCGCGCTGCAGCTGGCGCACGTAGGAGGCATACTGCTGGCCTGGGTCATACAGCTTGCTGCTCTCACACAGCATCTGGAAGTGTACTGGCAGTGGGGCTGTCTGCATGTGCATCATCTGGTAGTAGGAGATGGTGGCCTGTGGGCAGTACACAAGGGCAGCAAAGTTAGGAGGCTGGACCAGTAGCTGCCCCTATCCTGGTGGTTGGAGCCTGGCACACACCGACTTGATTGTCTGATCACTCTGTCGGATGACTTCCTGGACCTGCCGTAATGCTGTCACCTTGGTGTCTTCCAGCTCCTGTTTCTGTGTCTTAGCATCTGCCACGCATGTGCGGTAGGTGGCCATGGCCTCCTCTGCCTGGGGAAGGGTGTGGGACACAGGCAGGCTTCAGTCAGGGGCTCAGCCCCCAGGGCATTGCCAGGCTTAATTCAGAAGTCCCAGGGACAAGCCAGGCAGGGAAGGGTGGGAAGGGAGGCCTAGAAGTAGGAAAATTCACACATTGCTTCAGAATGGCCACCTTAGTCTTCTCTTCCAGGATCCCCCATGTCACTTCCCTGTCAGCCTCACCTTGTTCTTGGCTTCCTCCTCCAGCCGCCGCCGTTTGTCCAGGTTCTTGGAGGCTGCACTGCCCGCCCCAGGCCCAGTGGCTGCCTGTTCCTCCTCAGCCTTGGCCACGAGGCAGCGAGCCTTGTCATGGTCCTCACAGCGCTGAATGTACCCCTGCTTGGCCTTGCGCAGGTTGGACTCTGCCTCTTGCTGTGGGTGTGTGGTGTGAAGCCTGGTCTGACCCCAGCCCCCAAATGGACTCTGTCTCCCAGCTTCCTCCCTCCCTTCTTCCCACCCCCATCTCTCTCACTAGGAACTCAGCACAGATGGGCAAGCAGAGGAACAGGGGGCAGCAACAGAACAGGAGGTGGCCTCTGCAGTGGGACCCATTTTACAGTCCAGGAAGCTGAAGCACAAGAGACACAAACTGTGTCATCCACCAACACCTATACCAACCCCCCACAGGAGCAGCCTGGTGTCTCCAGCCTCTGTCTCTTTCACTTCCCTTCTCACAGATGAACACAGAGAGGCCGCATAGGCAGGAAGTCAAGCACCCTCAGGGTTGGCAGGAAGAGCAGTTAGTCAAAAGCCAGTGGGTCTTCAGGAGAGCTGCACCTCTACAGCCTACACCATCAGGCACTCAAACATAAAGAAAGAACCATCAGACACTCAAACATAAAGAAAGAACCAATCAGACACTCAAACATAAAGAATAAACCAATACAGGTACTAGGAGAAACTAGGAAAAATAACCCCAGTGCAGGGAAAGCTTTTTGTTGAGTGACATAAAACTCAGAGACCACTAACAATAAACTGCTACTAACAATCACAGGTTTCTATCTGGCAAAATAGGCCACGGGTAAAATCAAGAGTCAAATAATAAACATGAGGATTGGGGGGTGAGTCCATAACTCTTATCATTAAGGGTGTTCTATATGTAAAGAGCTCTGGAAAATCAACAAAAATTAAGCTACTATCTGATCCAAAGTGCACAAAGGAGAGGAACACAGAGATCACAAAGGAAGAAAAGCACTGCTGTGGCATGGGAGAGCAGCTGGAACACTCACACCCTTGATGGAGCCATTCCCTTTTGGGCACTGATTCAAGATAAATCCTCAAGTCCTTAAGATGGGGCAAAAGCTTGTCATAGCAATCGTGCCTGTAATAGCAATAGCTCAGCAACAGCCAAAATGTCCATCAGGAGAGTTAGTGAAATACACCACTCGGCCTCCCCAGCTGAGGACTGTGCAGCTGAGAAATGAGGGCAAGGGTGCTTCTTGGGGACTGATGTGGGGCAAGCAAAGCTCTTGGTATGGAGCAAGCCTAACACTGGGAACAGAACACAGTGTGACGGCTGACACTGAATGCACAAAAGTGGACTGATGTGTATTTGCTGGCATTTACCAAAGGTGCCAGGAGGGTGCTTTTCACCACAGACCCCGATAACATAATAAAAAAGCAAATAAGATGGTGGTGTCTTTGAAACAACCCAAAAGGGAAGTGGGAAAAGGATAATATACTGGAAATTGGAGCATCCACCAGACATAAAAGATGAGGCCTCAGTTTCTTTCCAACCTGGGGACTTGTTCCTTGCAATAACAGCCAGCCCCATGCACACACAGAGATGGCTGTGCCTGCACTAGGCCAGCTGCCCCACCCTGCCTGCCCCCGCCCACCAGCCCTACCAGTTTCCTCTGGGCGCGTTGCCAGGACTCTTTGATCTCTTTCCTGCGCTTCTCATGCTCAAGTCTCCGCAGGGTCAGGGGCTGGGGTGAGATGGGTTGTGAGTGGGGACCCTGGCACCACTCCCACCCAGCCCACCCACGTAGGCACAACCCAGCCACCCAGGCCTTGCCCACCTGCATGAATGTCTGGGTCTGCAGCGTGCCTACTGCCTGAACCATGCCATGCCCAAACTCCAGGTCCTGTTCCAGGGCCAGTGAGTAGATGGACAAGAGAGGCATGTGGGGCTGTGGAGTGGGGCAGGTGTAGTCACTGAGGTGGGGAGAGATAGGGATGGGGCAGCCCAGCATCCCGAGTCTACTGCTTCCCTTGGCCCTTCAACCACCCAGCTACCCACTGTTAGCCCCATAGTATAGAGAGGAAGTTCCTGCTGTCAAGACCCCCAGGCTCCTTGCTGGGGGGCTGAGACTCACACCCAAGCCCAAGGGACCCCTGGCCGCTGCTGGCCTGGCCACTACCTCCTGCATAACGCTCTGTCTGCAGTTGTGCACGATCTTCTGCAGGCCTTTGGCAAACTCCATCTCTGTAGTTCAGGGAGGGGTATGAGGTGCAGAGAAAGCTTGCCAAACCAGCTCACCCAGAACTCCTTCCTGACAGGCCTGACCCACCCAGCTCTTACCCAGGGTGGTCCGCTTCTCCAGGTAGCCTATGAGGTCCTTCATATACTTGGCCATGTTCTTGGCATACTGCAAGGCAGCATCCACACCACCCTCACAGCGCTGTAGCAGCAGGTCCACCTCCTCTGGAGGCAAGCAACCTAAAGGGATGATGGCTCAGCCTCAGCCTGGCCCTCCACCACCCAGCCTAAAAATCAAGGGCCTGCCTACCTGCCACTTAGTGGCGACTCACCCATGTTACAGTCCTCAGCACTGAGAGGGGTGCCCTCATTGCCTGATCCATACAAGTTCTCCATGGACTGCGTAGGAGACAGACATGGGTGAGACCAGCCTCATGCCCCTGCTGGAGGCCCACCCTGCAGGGGATCATCATGCCCCCTTGACAGAGAGGAAGACTGAGGTGCAGAAAGAATGTAGGGTGACTTGCCACGCTCTGCAGACCTGCACCCCTACAGCATCTAGCATCTGGACATAGGGCGGATCCTGTGCCCCTTACTCACCTGGCTAGGGTCCCCAGGAGGTACTGCCAGGAGGGTGCTGCTGTCCACTTCACCCATGAGGAATTCGGACACACTGTAGGGCTGGGGTGTTAGCATCAAAAAATAAAGGAGCCCCCACATTACCCCACCCTGATCCTCAGGCTTCTGCACTCACGTGCTACTAAAGGACACAGCGATTGTCTCCAGGGCCTTCTCAAACTCCCTCTTGTCTGACTCATTATTGCACTCATAATGGAAACCTGGGAGGCAGAGAAAAGGACAAAGAGGTTGCCATCTCTGAGACTAAAACTGATGGGAGCCCTTAGGCCGGGGGGGATATTCAGGGAACCATTGTGTCTGTCAAACTCCTATGCATCCTTCAAACCCCACTTCAAATAGCCCCCCCCTCCTCCAGGAAGCCCTCCCAGATAGAAAGCCCTTGCTGCCCTTTCCCAGCTGGCTGACCTTTGACCTTGGCAATGAGGGTGCCAGCAGCCGTGAGTGTTTCCACAGTGTTCAGCAGCGGGTACTTGGAGATGACCTGGCGCATTACACGTAATGACTCACCCAGGCATTCATGGGCCAATGGCCGGCGGGCCTCAAGGAGGTCTGCTGGGCAGAGTCAGTATGAGCAGAGGAGTAGGGGCCTGGTCCTAGTAAAAGTCTATCTTCCTGCTCCCTCCTCCTCAGATCTCCAGTCCCCAGATAGGGAAATCAAAGCAGAAGTGGGAGAAGGCAGGAGTCCAGGGCTCACTATGAGACCTCAAGTGGGGCACCATCCCCTGCCCTACAGTCCCTTCTGCTCAGAACACTCTTTTTTTTTTTTTTTTTTTGAGACAGAGCCTCAAGCTGTCACCCTGGATAGAGTGCTGTGGCATCACAGCTCACAACAACCTCCAATTCCTGGGCTCAAGTGAGTCTCTTGCCTCTGCCTCCCAAGTAGCTGGCACTACAGGCACCCGCCACAACGCCCAGCCATTTTTTGGTTGTAGCCTTCATTGTTGTTTGGCAGGCCCGGGCTGGATTCGAACCCACTAGCTCAGGTGTACGTGGCTGGCGCCTTAGCCTGTTGAGCCGCAGGCGCCGAGCCTGGTTTACATTTTTTAAAGGCTTTATTTGTTAGAGCAGTTTTTGGTTCACAGTGAAGCTGAGAGGTAGGTACAGAGACATCCCGTCTAGCCTTGCTCCACACCTGGGCAGATTATCAACACCCCCAGCCCCTGGCAGAGTGATCCAATTGTTACAACTGATGAGCCCACACCGACACATTGTCATCGCCCATTGTTCATAGTTTACATTAGGGTTCACTCTGGGTGTTTTATATTCCATGGGTTTGGACAAATTTATACTGACATGTATCAACCATTACGATATCATAGAGTATTTTTGCTGCCCTAAAATGCTGTGTGTTCTTTCTGTTTGTCCTTTTGTCCCTCCTAACTCCTGGCAACCACTGATCTTTTTGCTGTTTCCATAATCGTTCAAATCGTATAATGGGTGCCCTTTTCAGATTGGCTTCTTTTCACTTGATAATGTACATGTAAAGTTCTCCATAGCTTTTCATAGCTTGCTAGCATTTCTTACTAATGCACCCCATCATCTGAGGTGTCACAGTTTGTCTTTCACCTGCAGGATATCTTGACTGTTTACGAGTTTAGACAATTATGAATAAAGCTGCTGTAAGCACCTGTGGTTATAGCAGGTTTTGTATATACATGGTTTTCAGTTCTTTTGCGTAAATACCAAGAAGTGTGAGCACTACATTGAAATTTTTTTTTTTTGAGACAGAGTCTTACTCTGTCACCCTGGGTAGAGTGCTGTGATGTCATAGCTCACAGTAACCTCAATCTTTGGGGCTCCAGTGATCCTTTTGCCTCAGCTTCCTGAGTAGCTGCAACTACAGGCACCTGAGACAATGCTCAGCTAGTATTTTTTTTTTCTATTTTTAGTAGAGACAGTGTCTTGCTGGTCTCGAATTCCTGAGCTCACACAGTCTACCCACCTTGGCCTCCCAGAATGCTGAGATTCCAGGAGTGAGCCACTGTGCCTGGCCACTAGATGAATGTTCAATAAAGTTTTATTTTTCCAAATATATGATTGTTTGGACCCAGTTCATACATCACCAGCAGCTGGGGCATCTCCACCCTTGGTATTTCTGGTGTAAATTACTTGAGCTCTGTGCTTTGAAACCAGTTTGATAAGTCCTTTACTAAGGAGCTCCTGAAGAGCTGCCCTGGCCAGCGAACCTCAAATCTTGAATCTCTCAGAGACCACAGCTGGTGATAAGCTCATAATGATAAGCTGGAGTGATAGGCCCCATATGCTGGCCACCTCCGGCACATGGGGCTTTGTCAAACAAGACTAGGTTGCTGAGCTTATCCCGGACTTTGCCTTTGGACCACTTCTTCTTTTTGGCCTTGCCTCCAGATTTGTTCACTGGGTCTTTGTCTTTCTTCTTGCCGACTTTCTGGCATCTTTCTTCTTCCTGTCGTCCCCGGACAGCATTGCGAAGCTGGAAGAGGAGCTGCCACTACCGCAACCTAGCTCAGATGTCGGAGAAGAGGAAGCCCCTAGATTGAATGTTTAGAGTATGTTTAGTTTTATGAGAAACTACTAAACTGGCTTCCAGAGTTGCTGGATTATTTTGCATTCCCAGTGCGATGAGTGAGAGTGCCTGTTTCTCACCTTCTTGTCGGCATTTGGTGTTGTCAGTGTTGCGGATTTTGGCTAGTCTAATAGCTGTGTAGATCTCTTGTTTTAATTTGCATTTCCCTGATGACATATGATGTGGACCATCATTTCAGATGCTTATTTGCTATATGTATATCTTCTTTGATGAGGTGTCTGTTATGGCCTTTGGCCCATTTGTTAAATTGGAGTTTTATTTTTATATTGAGTTTTAAGAGTTCTTTTTAGGTTTTAGATACTAGTCTTTTATCAGCTATGTCTTTTGCAAATATCTGTCCTTTATCAGATATATCTTTTGCAAATACCCTTTGCCAGTAACTAGGACTACAGGCATGCCCCCATACCTGGAGTTGATAACTTCAACTTCTTCTTTTTTTTTTTTTTTTCAGTTTTTGGCCAGGGTTGGGTTTGAACCGGCCACCTCCAGCATATGGGGTCAGCGCCCCACTCCTTTGAGCCATAGGCACCGCCAACTTCTTCATTCTTTCTTTCACATAATGTACTTTGGGTATTATATCTAAAAAGTCATCACCATACCCAATATCATAAAGGTTTTCTCCTGTTCTTGGAGTTTTAGAGGTTTGCATTTTTTGTTTGGTCTATGATCCACTTCAAGTGATTTTTTTTTTTTTTTTGTAGAGACAGAGTCTCAACTTTGTCGCTCATGGTAGAGTGCTGTGGAATCAGAGCTCACAAGAACTCCCAGCTCTTGGGCTTAGGGGATTCTCTTGCTTCAGCCTCCCGAGTAGCTGGGACTACAGGGGTCCACCACAATGCCTGACTATTATTTTTTTTGCAGTTTTTTTGGCTGGGGCCAGGTTTGAACCCACCACCCTCAGTATATGGGGCCGGCGCCCTACTCACTGAGCCATAGACGCGGCCCACTTCAAGTGATTTTTATGAAACTTATGAGGTCTGTGTCTAGATCTGCTTTTTTGCCTGTGGGTGTCCAGTTGTTGCAGAGTGTTTGTTGAAGACTCCTTTCTCTATTGTATTGCCTTTCCTCCTTTGTCAAAGATCAGGTGACCCTATATTTGAGGGTTTTTTCCTGGGCTTTCCTTCTGTTCCATTGATCTGTTTCTTTTATTTCATTAATACCACACTGTCGCAACCCCTAAGGCCCAGGGCGGCAGGAAGGGAACCAGAACCAGTCGGGCCTGGGATTAGAAGTACAAGTTTGCAGGAGGTGGCTAACCTTGATTGCAGGGTAGCCCGGAGCAACCTCAGCAGGAGCCTTTTATTGACACGGTAGGTAACAGGTGAGGGGCGTATTAGAGAATGCTCTGTTCCTAAGGATCGCCATGGGCTCGGGCTCTTTCTCCACAGTGAACGACTGCGGATGAATTGCTGGAGGGTCCACCCTGCAGCCGCAAATCCTATTGCTCAGAGGTGTCTGATTTGGTGTTCTCTATACCACACTGTAATAAGTAAGTAATTGGTAAATATTAAAGTTGTGTAGTGTCAGTCCTCCAACTTTGTTCTTTTCTTTGGTATCGTATTGACTCTTCTGGTCTTTTGCGTCTCCATATAAGCTTGAGAATCAGTTTGTTGATATCCACAAAGTAACCTCCTGGATCCTGATTGGGATTACATTGAATCTATAGATCAAATTGGGAAGAACTGACATTTTGACTATATTGAATCTCCTTGTTTATGACTATGGAATTTCTCTCCATTTATTTAGTTCTTTGATTTCTTTAATCAGTTTTGCAGTTTTCTTATATTCATTCTGTACATTTTTGTTAGATTTATACTAAATATTTCATTTTGGAGGGTTCATTGCTGGTTCATAGGAAAGTGACCAACATTTGTATATTAACCTTGTGTCTTACAACCCTGCTATAATCAACTTCTTGGTTTTAGGAGATTCTTTTTGTTGATTTTTTTTTTTTTTAGAGACTCTCACTTTGTCACCCTCAGTAGAGTGTGGTGGCATCACAGCTCACATTAACCTCAAGTGATTCTCTTGTGTCAGCCTCCCGAGTAGCTGGGGCTACAGGCGCACGCCATAATGCCTGGCTATTTCGTTGTTGTTGTTGAAGTTTGGCCAGGGCCGGGTTTGAACCCTCCGTATATGGGGCCGGAGCACTACTCACTGTGCTACAGGCACCGCCCTGTTGGTTCTTTAGGATTTTCTTCTTAGATGATCATGTCATCTGTGAAAAAAGAGTTTTATTTTTTCCTTCTTAATCAGAATACCTCTTAATATCTCCTTTTCTTGCCTTACCGCATTAGCTAGGACTTAAGTATGATATTGAAAAGAGTGATGGGGGGACATCCTGCCTTGTTACTGCTCTCAATGGGAAAGTTTCTAGTTCTTCACTGTTAACTCTGATGCCCGCTATAGGGTTTTTGGTAGATATTCTTCATCAAGTTGAAAAAGTTCCCCTCTCTTCCTAGTTTACTAAGAGTGTTTATCATGAGTGAGTATTTGATTTTGTCAAATGCTTTTTATGCACTTATTGATAAGATGATACAATTTTTCTTTTTAAGCTTGAGTAATTGATTTTCAAAAGTTGAATCAGTCTTGGGTACGTGGCATAAATTCCACTTGCTTGTGGCATATAATTCCCTTTGGATAACTTGCTAATATTTTGTTGAGGATTTTTATATCTGTGAGAAGTATTGGTCTATTTTTCTTGTGATTTCTTTGTCTGGTTTTGATATTAATGATGATTTTGGCCTCATAGAATAAGTTAGGATGTACTGTCTCTGCTTCTGTCTTTTGAAAGAGATTGTGGTATAATTTATTCCTTAAATGTTTGGCAGAATTTATAAGTGAATCCATTTGGACTTAGTGCTTTCTTTTTTGGAAGGTTATTAATTATTGATTCAATTTTTAAAATAGATATAAGCCTATTCAGATTATTTCTTATCAGAGTTTGGCAGGTTGTGTCTTTTAATAAATTGGTCTTTTTATCTGGGTTATCAAGTTTGTGAGTATAGACTTGTTTATAGTAGTCCTTTACTGGTCTTTTAATCCTCATGGGATCTATAGTTATGTCCCTTGCTTTATTTCTTTTCTTTTTTTTTGAGACAGAGCCTCAAGCTGTCACCCTGGATAGAGTGCTGTGGCATCACAGCTCACAGCAACCTCCAATTTCTAGGCTCAAGCGAGTCTCTTGCCTCTGCCTCCCAAGTAGCTGGGACTACAGGCACCCACCACAATGCCCGGCCATTTTTTGGTTGCAGCCGTCATTGTTGTTTGGCGGGCCCTGGGGCTGGATTCGAACCCGCCAGCTCAGGTGTACGTGGCTGGTACCTTAGCCTGTTGAGCCACTGGTGCCGAGCCCCCTCCTTCGTTTCTGATATGAATAATTTGTATGGTCTGTCTTTTTTCTTTTTCTTAGTTATCTTGTATAGAGGCTTATTGATTCTATTTATCTTTTTAAAGAGTCAGCTTTTGGTTTTATTTTTGCTACCAATTTCCTGTTCTCAATTTTATTGATTCTGTTCTAATTTTTTATTATCTCTTTTCTACTGCTTATGTGGGTTTAATTTCCTTTATTTTTGTAGTTTCCTAAGAAGGAAACTTAGATTAGTGATTTTAGTTTCTTTTCTAATATACATATCATTCCTACAAATTTCCCTATTTCTGACTTTTTTTTTTTTGAGACAGAGCCTCAAGCTGTCACCCTGGATAGAGTGCTGTGGCATCACAGCTCACAGCAACCTCCAATTCCTCGGCTCAAGCGAGTCTCCTGCCTCTGCCTCCCAAGTAGCTGGGACTACAGGTGCCTGCCACAACGCCTGGCCATTTTTTGGTTGCAGCTGTCATTGTTGTTTGGCGGGTCTGGGCCGGATTCGAACTCGCCAGCTCAGGTGTACGTGGCTGGCGCCCCAGCCTGTTGAGCCACAGGCGCTGAGCCTATTTCTGACTTTTGTACTAAGGTTTTGTACAAGTCTTTAAAATCTGGCGTGTAGTTTATGCTTACATCTCTATTTGGACCAGCCATATATCAGGTGCCATGCTAATAGCTATGTGTAGCTAGTGGCTATCACATTGGATAATGTAGGCTTAGGTCTTTGCTTATCTGCTTATTTGGGGGAGTTCCAATGTGGTTTAATTAATCAAGATTTAACTTAGAAAATATCTCAGAATAGTGGTCCTGGTTTGCGGGAGAGTTATGAATCTGAAAGACTTTTTAAGAGAGTCACTCATTTCTAGTTTCTTTTCATGTTTCTGGGAGTAAATTGCATTTAATACCATCATATTTTGCCTTCAAAGTTACAGGGACACATATTCAGCCTCCTTTGCTAACGTAAGCCGATGAGTCCTTTCTAAGCAGAATGCCTCTTTCAATGTCGAAGTGTGGCGTACTTGGCTTTGCTCATGCTCCTTTGCAGGCATCTAACAGTTGCTGCTTGTTAACTCTAATGTTTTCTTTTAACTTTCTGTCTCTGGATGAAACAAACCCAGATCTCTTTTTCGTTTGACTTATTTTGAACCTTAAGTTAAATAATAAGACTTAGTAAATGCTTCCTAAGCTCTGTGGCAGAGCCTCACACGAGCGAGCACTGTCAGCCTGGCAGGTTTGCTCCTGTTTAGAGGATGCGGTCCTGCTCCGCCACGGGCCTTCCCTGGACTTCATTCTCCTCCTACTGGTGGAAGCGTCTGTCTGCTCTAAGGACACATGGATTCTGTGTGAGCAGGACATTCCTCCCTTAAGCCCTTCTCTTTACTTGGTTCTGATAGCGCAGAATAGGTTTACTTCTTCTGGAAATTTCCAACTTTGGAACTCCGTTTACAAGTCTGGTTGTGGAAGTCTGATGCTTTTTTCCCTCCCAGTGTCCACTGGGATCCTCTGACATCGCTTTGTTGCAAACGTGTTTCTTCACAGGATAATTAAGCCCTTTGAGTAATTATTTTCTTTGTTGAGTCAAGGATTAGCTACTACCAGCATTGTCTTCTCTGCTGTAGGTGTTTATAGAATCATTCTGGTTCTGAGTCATCTCGGACGTGTTGAGAATGCACTGACGTCCCTTTACAGGATGAAAAAGCGTGAGTGAAGGAACTCTAAGGGCCTGATCATTGATGGCTGTTAAGGAATGCTCAAGTGAAATTCAGCAAACTGCTTTCCTCTAAGTCCTTAAAGAAGAGTGCTTTGTGTGTAATTAGAAGCTTTGTGTTCCTTAAATCGCCTTTTACTTTTTAAAATAGTATGTGATTTATCCAGGTGATTAAATAAAGTGCCCGAAGCAATGTACTATAAACAATATAATTTTATAATGGATCAACATTTCAGAATTCAAATGTTTCATTGGATCATCTTTTTTTTTTTTTTTTTTTTAGACAGAGTCTCATTGGTTCACCCTCAGTAGAGTGCGGAGGCATCATAGCTCACAGCAACCTCTTGGGCTCAAATGATTCTCTTGTGTCAGCCTTCTGAGTAGCTGGGACTATAGGCTCTCGCCACAATGCCTATATATATATACATATATATATATAATTATTATTATTTTTTTGTAGAGACAGAGTCTCACTTTATCACCTTGGGTAGAGTGCCGTGGCATCATACAGCTCACAGCAACCTCCAACTCCTGGGCTTAGGCCTCCTGAGTAGCTGGGACTATAGGCGCCTGCCACAACGCCCGGCTATTTTTCTGTTTTTTGCAGTTCGGCTGAGGCTGGGGCCTGCGCCCTACCTGATGAGCCACAGGTGCCGCCCAATGCCCAGCTATTTTTAGAGATAGGGTCTTGAGCTCAAGCAATCCACCCAGCTCAGCCTCCAGAGTGCTAGTATTACAGCCACCATGGCCAGCCTCATCTGATGAAAAATCAACATGAAATGCAAAATTTTAATCAAAATTTGTTTTGAAATCTTTTGGATTTTCAGAAGGACCACAGTTATAACAACAGGGCATCATTCTCTTTTGACAGCATCTGTTACACAGCCTTCGGTGGGACAGAAGGAAGGAACACAGAGAGAGATCAAACAACAAGTTCGAGAGACAAATCAAATATGATTGTAAAACAAAATCTCAGTTATGAAAGGAGAGGAGTGAAAAACAGCTAAATCTAATTAAGTACTTTATGTTCTGAAGGCTCTGAAGTGGGTGGATGTGGGGGCTCATGCCTGTGATTCTGGCACTTTGGGGGGCCAGCGTGGGAGGGTCGCTTGAGGCCCAGGCAGTATGCCCTGAGGCCAGGTAGTGGTTTTTTTTACTGAGAGGTGTTATTGGTCCCACTCAAGTTATGCTTTTGTGATTTCCCCAGGAGTAAGACCCTGCTAATCCCCCAGCCCTTGTACTAGGCTCTGAGCAGAAGAGATGCTGTTCCAACCAAAAAGAGCTCACAACCTAGGGAGGAGAATGAACAAGGGTGACTTTCTGCTACAGTGTGTTTCATGTTCCTGGAAAGTCTCATGTTCTGTAAAAACACCACAGAAACTCAGGGCTCACGGCAGAATGCGGGTAACAGCAGAGCAACAAAGACCCGCAGCTACAGGAGGGCAGCAGGCACTGGCTTTTTATTTGCATGAAGTACAGTTGAAGGGGCTTCTGCTGCTAGTGCTGGGGGATGTTTCCTTTTCTGCAAAGGTGATGATTTCATTCCTGCTGTTCTGGCTCTCATTGCCCAAGAAACCCCCCTTCTGCCTCGAGTGAGCCTCTGTGGTGTGTGCACTCTCTTATTAACTGGTTGTGTGTGAGTGAATTCTCATTTCAGAAGCCAGTGTCATCAGAAGCCTCCGTGATGACTCCGTGGTGCAGCTTCCAGGGAGCGCTGGGGAGGAGGAGCAGGGCCCGTGCTAAGCTGATGGCTCAGTTCTGTTCGGTCTGTGTCTAGGTTGTTGGTTGGACCTTCTTGACTCACCACACAGATACCCATGCAGAGCACACTTGACCTTTGTGCTTGTGCCTGGTGCTTTCATCCTGGTGAAGTAGAAGCTGGAGTTCTTGGAGAGCAAGACTTAAACTGCAAACAGGTCCACTGTTTGTCTGCCCCACACTCTGTGGGCCTCTTCTCCTTCTATTGCAGCGACCCAGGGGACAGGACAGGTCAGCCTCAGAGTAGAGGCCACTTTGCCCAGGAAGCTCCTGCTTGAGCACGGAAAGTCCTGCAATGCTGGAAGCCCCTCATGGGAAACCCGGGAAGGCTGGTCTACCTGCGGAGCAGCTCTGCAGGAGGGCAGTCCTCAGCATAACCCGGGCCGGGGAATCCCTGTGCCCCTGTGCGCTGTGCACAGATGCAGTCCTCTTTGCCCAGGAGACAGTGGGGGTTGGGCGACCACCGGGACAGGAGGACTGGCCATCTACCCAGCTGAAGAAAGGACAAAACTCGTGGCCAAGTCCCCAGCTCAGGCAGGTGTGTGACCGGCTGAACTGGGGGTTCAGGGACAGACTTGGCTGGAGGAGTGAAAGAGAGACCACAACACTGAAAAACGGAGTCAGTCTGACAACTTGGTCAGCTGGTGCATGGCCGGCGTCTGTGTTAGCAGCAGGGACAGCTCAGAGAGATGTTCAAGTCGAGACCACAAGGGTGAGAGGAGATGCAAACTGTACCGTCACTCAGAGGACCTCTCTGTGTCCCAGGGAGCCCTCTTCTCACCACCCCCCTCCCTCCCTCCTCCTTCCTTCCTTCCTTGATGGCCTTGCCGTACTTCCTGCTCCCCCACACACACCTTGTCACATTCTCATCCTCGAGGGCCTCCCCATGTCACATGGCTTCTCACTTCTTGGTGTGCTCATGGTCCTGGCGTTCTCCAAAGCAAATCCTGCAGGAGCAGGTGTTCCAAGACAGGGGAGGGAAGTGCCAGTCCCTCAAGGCCGGGCCTGGAAAGTGGCAGCCTCACTTCTGCCACATCCTGTTGGTCGAAGCAGTCTCATGGCCCACCCAGATTCAAGGGTTCCGCCCTGCAATGACAAGAATGTCAAAGACTCTGTGGCCATCTCTGGTCTTGCACAGTGCATAGAACTGGTGCTCTTAAAGGGTGGAACATTCTCCTTCTGTGTCTCTTTAATCGCTTAAGGGGAAAACCCCTGGTGCACAAATTTGTCATGGTTTTCTCCTTTGCTGTGAACAGCCCAGGGGTTGAAGGTGCTTTACTGGGCCCCCAGGCTGACCGAGAAGGCCCAGGAAACTGGATCAGATGTGGCTTCTGAAGCCCTCCTGGATCTCTGGCCGTCAGCTGAGCGCAGTAGACCCTAAACCCTCTCCACGTTGAGTGTCGAACATGCATATAGGTAGGAGAAGAAAAACTGTTATACCAAAATGGAATAGGAGAGGAGAAGGGCTCCGCTGGCAAGTTTCCTGTGCTAGCTCTGTAGCATTTGGAGTGGGTCCAGCCATTTGGAGTGGCTTCACCTGTTGGCTTGTTCAGCAAATCAGAAGCTTCTGGGGTGGTCAGAAGTGCTAACTGTATTTTCTGCAGGGTCTAATTGTGAACATAAAAGAGTAAAGAATGTGACGGACACTTAAGGGGCGCAGAGTGCGTGATGACCTCAGCTCTGTGCCCTCCGCGGGGCAGCCGTTATGCCCGGGTCATTCACGCTTCATCGCGGGCTCAGAAGGTGCCAGGCGCTGAAAGACCACATCTGGTGTTTGCTTCATGCTTAGTACTTAATTTCTATGGATTTGTTTAATTTTCAACTCTTTTTACTACTTCAGTCATTTCAGCAGCAGGAGGGAGCTTTTAGTGGAAACCTGTTTTATATACTTCAGCAAGGACTGCGATGCCAAGCACTATTTTTCAAGTATGTTTAGGAAAGTCCGTGGGGTCGTGTCGTCTTCGTTAACGAGTGGCAAGGCTGCACCCTGGAACAGGCTGATCCTCTCATGTAGAGTCTGACAGATGTGTGAGTGATTTTGGCCAAATGTGTCAATATTTTCTGTCATTTTCCCCCTTTTGTTACTTTCAGTAAATTACTTACTGGCCTCCTCATTTATTCCAGCCTGCCTAATTTTGGTCTTACGCTTACATCATCCCCACAGCTACAATTTAGCTTTTTTTGACCTTTGTACTTGTGCCTGGTACTCTTCCCAAATGGCAAACTCCATCCATTTTCATTTTTTATTTCTATCTTCTCATGGTTTCCTTGATTTGCTGAACTGGTTAGCCATAGTGAAGAAGTATCTGTGCACCTTTCAAGCAGGGGTCTAGCATCTCCTGGTAACGGCAGAGAGCCTTGCGTCTAGGTAGGTGCTTTGTTACTTTGTGTGACAGGTGCCTCTGTGTCCCAGGAGGGAGAACTGCTCCGTTTAGCGGCTTCCCTTCCTCTGGGCGCCCCTCCCTCCCGTCCTCACTCCCTTCCATCCTTTGTCTCATTTCCTGAAATTCCTCTGCACTGTGGTGGATTGCAGGCCAGAGAGTCTATCACGGGAGATCAGTTTGAAGAAATAAGCCATTTTTTTTTTTTAAAAGAAGATACAAGCATATGTAGAAGCTCTTTGTCATAATAGTCTTAATCTAAGCATGTAAGATGACTTGAGATGAAAGGAAAAGTCTGAATCATTCAGCAGGAGGGAATTCAAAACTCTATTGATCATGGTCTGCAACTTCAGAAGTATTGATAAATTATTTGGCTTTTGTTAATTTTTCCCCATCTATCTAGTGTTTATGCAGATGTGAGCACATATAAATATATATGTACATATATCTCTATGTATTTTTTGAGACAGAGCCTCACTTTGTTGCCCTCAGGAGAGTTGCTACGGTGTTACAACTCACAGCAACCTCAAACTCTTGGGCCAAGTGATCCCCTTGCCTCACCCTCCCGAGTGGTTGGGAGTACAGGTGCCCACCACAGCAGCCGGCTGTTTTTAGAGAGGAAGTCTTACTGTGCCTCCAGCTGGTCTCCAACTCCTGAGCTCAGGCAATCCACCTGCTTTGGTCTCCTAGAGTGCTAGGACTACTGGCGTGAGCCTCCGCACCTGGCCATGAATGTGTTTTTATACTTCCCTTTTTATATAAAGACAGCATGTGATGTATTTTTTTACATTAGTTAAAAAAGGTTCCCAGTTTTCCCTAGAGATTCTTTCCATACTAGCGCATGGAGTCTTCCTCACACCCCTTCTTTTTAATAGCTGGGCAGTGTTCTGTTTCGGGAATATAGCCTGCATTATTAGTGTGCCTTGCATTATTGGGCTCTTGGGTTGATTCTGATTTTTTTTTTTTTTTTCTTAAAAATATTGATTCGGCTCGGCGCCTGTGGCTCAACGGGCTAAGGCGCCAGCCACGTACACCTGAGCTGTGGGTCCGAATCCAGCCCCAGGGCCCGCCAAACAACAATCACGGCTGCAACCAGAAAATGGCCGGGCGTTGTGGCGAGTGCCTGTAGTCCCAGCTACTTGGGAGGCGAAGGCAAGAGACTCGCTTGAGCCCAGGAATTCGAGGTTGCTGTGAGCTGTGATGCCACGGCACCCTACCCAGGGTGACAGCTTGAGGCTCTGTCTCAAAAAAAAAAAAAAAAAAATTGATGCAGTGAATAAATTTGGACATATACCACTTCATATGCAGGTAGAGATTCCTATGGGATAAATTCTTAGGAGTGGCATTGATAGGGCCAGATGGCTAGCTCTCTGTGGGCACTGTACTTTTCTGCAGTGTGTGAATCTAAACTATTTCTCAGAGCTTTGTTGACAGAGTGTGTACACACGACACATATGTGGATTTGTCCTATAAAGTTTTAGTTTAAATTTTTTTTTTTGAGACAGAGCCTCAAGCTGACACCTTGGATAAAGTGCAGTGGCATCACAGCTCACAGCAACCTCCAACTTCCGGGCTCAAGCGAATCTCCTGCCTCCACCTCCCAAATAGCTGGAACTACAGGTGCCCACCACAATGCCCGGCCATTTTTTAGTTGCAGCCCGTCATTGTTTGGCGGGCTTGGGCTGGATGCGAACCCGCCAGCTCAGGTGTATGTGCCTGGCGCCTTAGCCCATTGAGCCACAGGTGCTAAGCCTTAATGTAATTTTTTTTTTTTTTTTTTGCAGTTTTTGACCGGGACTGGGTTTGAACCCACCACCTCCGTCATATGGGGCTGGCGCCCTACTCCTTTGAGCCACAGGTGTGGCCCTGTGCTTTAATTTTTTACTTTTAAATGTTTATTAGGGGGTTATCTTATGTAAGCGTAAAGCATGGGTTCAAAATTTATTTTTTTTTCAGGGGACTTAGCAGAGTTTCCCATAGCCATTTATGGGAAGGAACCATTTTTGTTTCTTTTTCTTTTATAAAATTTTGGTTTTCTTTTTATAGACAGGGTCTTGCTAGGTTGCACAGGCTGTCCTTGAACTCTCAGACTTAAACAGTCCTCCCATCTTGGCCTCTTGAGTAGCTGGGACAATCACACCCGGATCCTCTATATCAGCGGTTCTCAACCTGTGGGTCTTGACCCCTTTTTAACAATGAAAATACATTGCGGCATTAGGAAGGTTGAGAACCACTGCTCTACAGGCATTTTAAACTCAGCTGGTTTACTTTCAGACAGTTATTTTTATTTGGAGTGCCTGACATTAATAAATTTATAAACCCCATGGCCGATGGTGATAACCACCCTCTCACGTGCCCTCTGGAAGAACTCCAGGCTGGCTCTCTGCCTGTTCTGCATCTGCCCTGGGCCCCAGCTGTGCAAACTTGCTCCCACACACGCACTTGACCTGCAAGCAGACCTGGCGGTTGTGATGCACTGGCCTGTCCTCTGCTCTCCTGTGTTCCTGTGGGCCTGTTCTCTCTACTCAAACCGCCGGTGTTTCCTCCTCCACTGACGCCCAGCTATCCACCTTACTTAAAATTTCCCTGAGAAAGTCTGAAGCGCTGGGAATTTCCAGGACTTCCCCCACTCCACGTGGCAGCGTTTGCCTGGGAACCGGCTTTCCTGCTCCTCACAGGCAGGCCCCTGTGCTGGGCCTTCCCCCCAGTCCTCCCCTCTCCCAAGTGGGTCGCTGCTCCTTCTGTCCTGGTCTCTTCCGTCCAGGGGATGCGTCCTGTGTTGGCCGCCCCTTCCTGGAGGTGCCTGCGCTGGCTCCTGAATCCACTCCTGTCAGCCACTGTCCCCACCCTTCACGGCAGTTGCCATGTCCTGGCACTTTGCCGAGTCAGTTCCCGTCCTCCACTCCAGGGTCCCTCAGTGGAACAGGACCCGCTGCCCTTCCCTGCTCCTCAGAGCGCCCTTCACATGGCTGAGGCCCCCGCACCCCGCTGCTTTCTGTCCACTCCGCCAGCTGCTCTTTCTTCCCTGACCGACCCACTTTCTCATTTGCACTCAGTCCTTGGTAATCTTGTTCGGTTTCTTGGCTTTAAAGAGCCCGAACATGCTGGTGACTCCTGCTTTCTCTTTCTAGGCTGGACTTTCACAGCCGTAAACTCCAGACCCATCTGCCTGGCCGCCTCCAACATCCCCCACCTGGGCTAAGAGTCCCCTAAACTTAACACATGTAATGCTGAGCTCACCGTTGCCTTCCTGACCAGAACCTCAGTGGGTGGCAGTGCCAGTGCTCCTGGGGCTTGGGCAAAAATCCTCTCAGATGATCCGACTGTCACTAGATGCAGGATGGGATTCCTCTCCTCCCTCCTTCCTTTTCCTTTTCCCTTTCCTTCTTTGTTTTCTTTCTCTTGATGGGTGTGACTTTTTATTTTGAAATAATTTAGAATGACATAAAAGTTATGTTAATAGTAAACTTAATCCACTTTCTCTTGATAATATATTACAGAGCATATTTATCAAAACCTGGAAGTTAGGCTCAGCGCCTGTAGCTCACTGGTTAGGGCACCAGCCACATGCACCGGGGCTGGTGGGTTCAAACCCGGCCCGGGCCTGCTAAACAACAATGACAACAACAACAAAATAGCTGGGCGTTATGGTGGGCGCCTGTAGTCCCAGCTACTGGGGAGGCTGAGGCAAGAGAATTGCTTAAGCCCTACAGTTTGAGGTTGCTGTGAGCTGCGACACCACTGCACTCTACTGAGGGTGACATAGTGAGGCTCTGTCTTAAAAAGAAAAAAAAAAGAAAAACGTGGAAATTAACTTTGGCAACATACTATTGATCGAACTACAGACACTATTTAAATTTTGCCACTTTTCCCACTCATGGTCCAATCCAGAATCCGCGTTTACTCTGTCGCCTGTCAGTTTGGTCCCCTTTGTCCAGCGGTTCCCAACCTGAGTCACGACCCGAATGACCCTTTCACAGGGGTCACCTAATGTCAGATATTTGCATTATGATTCATAACAGTAGCAAAAATTGCAGTTATGAAGTAGCAACAAAAATAATTTTATGGTTGGGGTCTCCACAGCATGAGGAACTGTATGAAAGGGTTGCAGCATGAGGAAGGCCAGGAACCACTGCCTTAGTGCCTTCCAGTGTGGTGGTTCCTCTATCTTTCCTTGTTTTCCATGACCTTACCACTTTCAAGAGTGACATACCTGTCAGTGTGTGGAATGTCCCCGCATGGGTCTGCCTGGCCTTCTCCTCATGATTGTGCGTCAGGCGTGCTGCACGAGTGACCTTGTGCCCTCCGTGCACAGCTGTGGCTGTGTCCGTGAGTAGTCAGCTTTGTGTTTGTCAGGTCCTCTTTGTAACTGGTAGACGTGCTGCGTGGAGGTGGTCTGAGACTAGGAAGATGGCCTGTTACTCAGCGTGCTCTTATCCATTAATTTTAGCCTCTGCCCATGACCTTTGATGGCAGTAGTTATTACTGAGATACTTACTTAATAAACCCTTCTCTTAAAATATATTACTTTGCTGCTTGAGAGGTAAGGAAGATTCTTAAGCGTACCTCTGTTACTTGACTGTAGGAGCAAGAGGTCTCTACATGTTTTTTTTTTGGTCACTTTGTCGCCCTTTGTAGCCATGCACAGGAAACCTTCAGCTCTTGGGCTCAGGTGATTGTTCTGCCTCAGCCTCCTGAGTAGCTGGGACTATAGGTACCTGCCACAATGCCCGGCTATTTTTTGTTGTGGTTTGGCTGGGGCCGGGCTCCGAACACACCACTCTCAGTATAAGAAACCCATACCCACTGAGCCACAGGCGCCGCCCTCTACATGGTCTTTTTAAAGTTAAAGAAGTGGACTACCCTTGCTAGCCGAGGCAGAAGTTCATTTTTATACAGGAAGGGAAGGTAATTTTTTTCCAGTGTCTTTTTCTCTAAGTGTTAACCTAGCAAGTGCCTTTGGTAATCAGGAGCAATGCTGACTAAAGTGTGTGGTGTTCCTCTAATGTGTGTGTATGTAGGCGATTTCCCAAGTGTTCATGTAGAATTTTTGCATTTGTATTTGAAGGAGATAGTAGTCTGTGATTTTTTTTGATATTCATGCCCAATTTTAGTAGTAGGTAATACTAGCCTTACAAAATACAACTGGAAAGCTTTTCAAATTTTTCTGTGGTCTAGACAAATTGAAATGACATAGGAACTTGTTAGTTAATCCCTTGGGTGGGCTTCCTTAGTTATTACTGCTCTGGTCAGTTTCCCAGCAGCCCAGTCCTTTGGGGCAGTTAACTTTGCCCATAGACTCCTTCCCATCTGGGTTTTCAAGTTTATTGGAAGATACTTTTACAGATTTTTTTTTTTAATGTTTAGAAAGATCTCTATACCTAAAGTCATAGATACAGTTGTTTTTCCTCTCTTTTTTCCCAGAGTTTTTAGAATTTTTTTTCAGAAAACTAGCTCTTAATTTGCCAAGTCTAGTTATTTTTTTGTTTGATATTTCATCATTTTGATTTAATCTTCACTCTTTTCATCTTCTTTTTGTGGGTGTGTGGTTTATGTGGTTTCTTTTCCTGGTTCCTTGTTTTATTTAGTTTTAGTCTTACTTTTTTTTTTCCGCAATTTTTGGCTGGGGCTGGGTTTGAACCTGTCACCTCCGGCATATGGGACCACTGCCCTACTCCTTTGAGCCATGGGCACTGCCCTAGTCTTACTTTCTTCTTTTTTTTGTTTTTTGTAGAGACAGAGTTTCACTTTCTCACCCCGTCACACAGCTCACAGCAACCTCCAACTCATGGGCTTAGGTTATTCTCTTGCCTCAGTCTCCCGAGTAGCTGGGACCACAGGCGCCCGCCGCAACGCCCGGCTATTTTTCTGTATTTTTTTATTTTATTTTTTTTTTGCAGTCCGGCTGAGGCCAGGCTTGAACCTGCCACCTTCGGTATATGGAGCCAGCACCCTACTCGCTGAGCCACAGGTGCCGCGCCCTAGTCTCACTTTCTTATAAATGCACTTAAGGAACCCTTGAGAGTTTGGCTTGGCTCCTCCTTCCCACATCTGGTCTATCAGGAAATCCCGAGATCGGAAGGCTGCTTTGCTGCTTCCACCTGTCTCTCACCTGCAGGGTGGAGGCCGCCTCTCGAGGCTCTGTTGCCCCTAGTTGGGTCTCTTTTCAGGCCAAACCCTGCACAATAGCCAGAGGGAGCCATTTCCCCCGATATGTTTATCCTGGGGTAATAACATACTTTTAAATTGGGAAAACGTTTATGGATCGTCTTCTGCACAGTAATCACAAGAATATGTGTGTGTGTGAGTACACACATGATGTGCATGAGGAGAGAGAGAGAGAAATGCCTGAGGACTGTGGCTCTTGCCCTGGGGGTGGGAGCTGATGGAGCTCACTTTGGTCATGGGCTCTCTCTGCTCAGGGGACAGTCCCCAGCTCACTCCAGTCCACCCTTTCATCTCTGTTAGGCTGTTCCTGCTGTATTTATTTTGTCCCCAGAGGCTTTGAACTGGGTCCGAACCCTGGTGTGAAGCCCCTCCAAGCCACTCTGCTCCCAAAGTGAAGAGTTACTCTATAGGCTGTTGCCCAAGCCCTGTCCAATCACAGCACATCGCAGGTTGTGCAGTGAGGCTACGTGACAGTGTTAATGTACTACAGTAATAACATGCATTAAAAACTTATCATAAAATGCTATCAACATGGAGATACACAGAATTCGAGTATGGACCCTCTCCTATTATCACAGTCGCAGGGGAGATTACAAGCCAAGATTAATTCTTTATCGTACTCAAATCCAGAGGCATTCGAGTGCCGGGAACCTGCCTGGCAAAGGTTATTGGAGACCCTGGGAGTGGACAGTGCAGGATGGGAATGGAAAGATGGAAAACAGCGGGATCAGGACAGCTTTCCTCAATAGGAACAGCCATCTCAGCTTCATTGCACAGCTTTATATGCAGTAGCTTGAAGGCATGATCATGTCATAATCATTAAATTGCATAACTTGATTAAAAACAGCCTAGGGGCAAAATAGCATCCTGCGTAGTCTGTTGTGACCAAAGGGGCGTGGCTCCAGTCTCATCTGGTTCAGGAACCAGCCATAACAGGAAAACCCCTGAGGCCAGGTTTGCACTCGGTTCTTGACTCAGTACATTTCCTCAAACTGGGCGGCCTTGCCTCCCAGGAGGTCGGCTCCCAACATTTGAGGCCAAAAGGGATTAAAGTTTGAAAGCAAATCCCCCTATGATCTCATGAGCTTAGACGCTACCTCCCTTGTTTCTTATTCTGCTGCTCTAGGTGGAAAGGTGTCAATGAGCCAATGAATTGGGGTTCTTTCAACAGCTACATCCAAGCCAAATCTGAGTTGCGTCACACAGGTGTCCTCGTATGTCCTGCGGGGCCTCAGGTGCTGCAGTGCCTGCACACAGGCTCACTGTGCTTCATTAGAAGACCAGGCAGTCTCCCACTCCCCAGGCAGAAGGACATCAGGACTCCAGCAGAGCTGTCTGAGTAAAGCCCTGGGTCAGAGAAGACCTTGCCTTGAAGTTCCATGTTATATAGGAAGGGCTTACTTTCAAGAATTTATGACCTCAAAATTTGGGTTCCTCTAGAAGGAGGAGCCTTCCAGCTAAAGGCTGAATTTTGTCCTAGGTGTATACAATGCTAGTGCCTGATTTTCTGTGAAGCACTCTACTTTTGTTTCTTTGGCTTGGAATTGAAGGTGGCTACCTTAGAGACAGTGCCTTCACTCTGACGTCATTAGGCATTTTCCATACTGGGCCGTGGGGACTATAGTCCCTAAGTGCCTCTTGCCACAAAGTCCCTGAGATCCCTGTTGCCCAGAGGTGGTGTCTCCCTTGAATAGAGCTGCAGAGCCAAGCAGAATACCCTGATCAGGGGGAGCTTGGAGCCAGGGAAATGCTTCAAGAATCTTAGGCTTGCCCTTCATGACTCCCAGTGTGGGATGGAATTGGACAGGGGTTCTGCCTCTACCTACTTGGGCCTGGTCCTCACACTCTGAGAAAGGCTGGAAGGGTGTGGAATGTTATCCTCAGCCAATCACGTAGGCCATGTTCTCCCCATGTTTTCTTCCATTGCATGTTTTTTTGTATAGTTCTCTGTCCTGTCCCCTCAATTTGCCCATGTACTACCATGGACAGTAACAGTGACTAAGATTTCCTGCACACTGGCCGTGCTGGGTTCCATAACAACTCACATGCAGCCTTGGTGACAGTTGTCCTGTGATTGTCTCAGAGCAGACCAGTGCATGGACAGGCAGCATGGCCTTCTTTTGCATATGGTGAAACTCAGCTGGGAATTGTCCAAAGGGGTGTGGACATCACCTTTGCAGGAGAGCAGGAAATCCTGGGATAAGGCATTCTGGAGGCCCAGTCAGTTCTGCTGGACACCAGTGCATGGCAGTTTAGGCTCCGTGGGGAGTTTTCTAGCCCCAGATGAGTGGTATGAACATGTTTGACGTGTGTTTGTCCTATGGCTCTGGGTAGAAAGAACCCTGAAACTTAATATTTAAGAACAACTTGATTCAACTCCAACTGTAGGAGCCCAGATGTAGTTTTATAGACATGTTTTGTATTGTTTAAAAAAATTACTTATTGGGTGGCGCCTGTGGCTCAGTGAGTAGGGCGCCAGCCCCATATACCCAGGGTGGCAGGTTCAAACCCAGCCTTGGCTAAATTGCAATTAAAAAAAAATTATTTATTTTTCCTGGCCAACACAATTTTTCTCAGAGGCTTTTTACCCTTTGATCTGGACTAGAAAACATTTCTCAGAGATTTTACCCCTTGATCTGGACTAGAAAACATGTTTAAGGCCTCTTAAAACATGTCTTTGGATTTGTTTTCTGTGCACATGGAAATTCAGATAATGGTTCTGTTCTTAACTAAAGAAAAACAGGAAGAGAAAATAAATTTCTTGCTACTTGTAGTGATAAACAAGGTGAAGCACATCCTGTATATCCTGGCAACAGAAATTTAAGGTCGGAAATAATTCCTTTCCTTCTGAGGCTGCCTTCAGCTTCCCTGAGGAGTGCAGAGGCTGAAATTTGCGACTAATTGTGGCCATAATTTTAGCATGCAATTAAACACATGATTTCCTTCCCAGCTGATGTCTTTTTAGCTTGTCTGACGTGGGTAAAACAAAAGCTCTGTTGATTTGAGCGGCCACTTTAATCTGATAGGAGGCCATGGAAAGTCACCATGATTTGTGCATGTTCAGTTGTCCAGTAGGGACTAGAGTAATCTTGCCTATACAAATGGCCATCAGCTTGGGTGCTTCTAATATCATTACTAGTGCTACTGTCTGTGGCCAAAGAGAGCCAACCGCTGGTCTGCACATTTTGCTAAATCCCTCTAAGGTCAAAGATCGATGGAGGGAGCAAGGGAGCATACCAAGCGGGGAGGAGGCAGAGGTGGAAATTGGGGCCTTGTGGTGGGGGGAGCAGAGGCTTCCAGAGGTCACTCAGGTTGTGGATGGACCTCAGCGCATGAGAGCAGCTGACGCCCTGCCGGCCTCAAAGCAGAGTGGCCCCTCCATGTAGGGTCTGAACTGGCCACAGCCCTGTTGACCCACGTTCTTTCTCACCCTCGGTGTTACCAGACCTTTCTGGCCACGGCTCTTGGGTGTGCAGCAGAATCTGTGCTATTGACTCTTGCGTTCTCTTCCTTCTCTCGGACTGGCCACCTCTTCTGAGGTGGAAGAGGGCTGGCTAGTCCTTTTCCCTGGGTTTCTGATTATTTTGATCTGGGAGTGCTATATTTATTTATTTATGGGGTACACAAGAAACTTTACGTGTACTAATGGCAGGATACTATTTCATTGTGTATCTGTATCACTTTTTCTTTGTTCATCCACTGATGGACACATGGACACATGAGGTGGTTCCCTGTCTTTGCTCCTGTGAACAGTGCTACGATAAGCTCGTAAGCACAGGACTCTTTCTGATATGTAGATACCCAGCAGCTGGATTGCTGGGTCAGATGGTAATTCTGTTTTGGGATTTTTTAGAAATCGCCATTAGATTTTCCACAGAGGTTATGCTAATTTATTTATTTTCCCACCAACAGTGTATGATTTCCCTTTTCTCTGCATTCTTAACAACATCTGTTATTTTTTTTTTTTAGTAATAGCCATTTAGACTGGTATATGATAATCTCATTGTGCTTTTAATTTGTATTTCCATGATGATGAGTGATTTTTTTTTAATTTTTTTTTTTTTTTGAGACAGAGCCTCAAGCTATCACCCTGGGTAGAGTGCCGTGGCATCACAGCTCACAGCAACCTTAAATTCCTGGGCTCACGCAAGTCTCCTGCCTCCACCTCCCAAGTAGATGGGACTACAGGTGCCCGCCACAAAGCCCAGCCATTGTTTGGTTGCAGCCATCATTGTTGTTTGGCAGGCCCAGGCTGGATTCGAACCCGCCAGCTCAGGTGTACATGGCTGGTGCCTTAGCCTGTTGACCCACAGGCATCAAGCCTGATGATGAATGATATTGAGCATTTTTTCACATAACTATTAGTTATTTGTATACTTTTTAAGAAATGTCTGTTCATGTCCTTTGCATACTTTTTATTTATTTATTATTATTATTATTTTTGCACTTTTTGGCCGGGGCTGGCTTTGAACCCGCCACTTCTGGCATATGGGGCCGGCACCTTACTCCTTTGAGCCACAGGCGCCATCCCTATTTATTTATTTTTTTAAGAGACTGAGTCTCACTTTTTCACCCTTGGTAGAGTGCTGTAGTGTCACAGCTCATAGCAACCTCCAGCTCTTGGGCTTAGGTGATTCTTTTGCCTTGGCCTCCCAAGTAGCTGGGACTATAGGTACCTGCCACAATACCTGGCTATTTTTTTTGTTATTGTTGCAGTTTGGCCAGGGCTGGGTTTGAACCTGCCACCCTCGGTATATAGGGGTGGTGCCCTGCTCATTGAGCCAAAGGTGCTGCCCTTTGCCTACTTTTTAGTGGAATTATTCATGTTTTTCCTGTTGAGTTGTGTGAGTTCTTCTTGTAGTTTGGATATTAGTCTCTTGTCAGATGAATAGTTTGCAAATATTTTCTTTCATTAAACAGGATATCTTGCTGGGTGTGTTGGCTCACACCTGTAATCCTAGCTCTTTGGTAAGCTGAGGTGGGAGGATTGCTTGAGGCAAGGAGTTTGAGACTGACCTGTGTCATAGGGAGACCACCCATCTATACAAAAAATAGAAAGATTAACTGGCTATGGTAGCAGGTACTTGTAGTTTCAGCTACTCAGGAAGCTGGGCAGGAGGATTGCTTCAGCCCAGGAGTTTGAGGTTGCAGTGAGCTATGATTACACCACTGTATTCTAGCCCAGAACAGAGAAAGACCCTGTCTCAAACAAACAAACAAAAGAAACAAAAAACAGGCTGTCTGTTTACTCTGTTGATTATTTCCTTTGATGTACAGAAGTTTTTAGTTTAAGTGCATTTGTCTAGTTTTGCTTCTGTTGGCTGTGCTATCAGAGTCTTAGTCATTAATTCTTTGCCTAGCAGGGGTATCCAACCTTGGCCTGTAGGCCAGGTGCTGATTATTTGAGGACTGTTTTGATTATCTGCGGTGTTGGGTATTGGCTATTGTGAAAAGTACACATGGAGCTTTGTTTTTTTGCTCATTAACTGTGTTTTTGTATTTAAGGTATGGCCCAAGATAACTCTTATTCTTGCAGCGTACAGCAGAAAGGACAAAAAGGTTGGACACCTCTGCACCTAGACCAGTGTCTAGGAGAATTTTCCTTAGGTTTTCTTCTAGAATTTTTATAGTTTTGAGTCTTACACTTAAGTCTTTAATCCATAGGGTCTTCTGTGTGTAACTGTGTAATTTTCCCAGCACCATTTGTTGAAGAAGGTTTCCTTTCCTTGGTGTAAGTTCTTCTTGGCTTTGTTGAAGATCAGTTGTCTGTAGATGTGTAGTTTTTTTTTTTTTTTAATAAATAAATAAATAAATTAATTTTTTTGTTGCAGTTTTTGTCCGGGGCTGGGTTTGAACCCACCAACCTCTGGTATTTGAGGCCGGTGCCCTACTCCTTGAGCCATAGGTGCCACCCTGTAGATGTGTAGTTTTATTGCTGAGTTCTCTATTCTGTTCCACTGGTCTGTGTGTTAATTTTTTTTATACCAGTACCATAATGGTTTGCTTACCATAGCTTTGTAGTATAATTTGAACTCAAATTATTTATGCTTTTAGATGGGATACTCTGAAGTCTTTATCTCTTGTAACTGTTTGAATGCCCTTTCAGATGGCAAGTTTGGTGCCTACATGCAAGTGCACATTCAGAACGATGGGCCTGTGACCATAGAACTGGAATCCCCAGCTCCTGGTGCTGCTACCTCTGACCCAAAGCAGGTAAGCCTGGAGTCAGGTGCTGTGGTCTGGCTCTGTGGGTGCCTATAACGTTTTCTTAGTCCCTGAGTAGTCCCGACATTATAAAAACTCCAGTCTGAGGCAGAAAAAATACTTCATTATAGTACCTCATTTTTATTTTAATACCTTCCTAAGAATTCATGTTTTATTTACACTGTATCTCCTGAATACAGTGGCCAACTAAGAGAACACTTTTCCCCTTGCCTTCTGCTCCCTTTGGATTCCAGAGAAAATGCCCTTTTCACAGCAAGGTTCTTCCACTGGGCTCCTGTTCCCTGGGCTGGGTGCCATGGCACCCACCTGCCCCTGGGTGGCAGCAGAGTGGCGGCCATTGCCTGGCCCGGTCACCATTTCAGATGGTGAACCCACCTGGAGTAGGTTTTATCTCAGTTGTGCATAGGTACGCCACCCAAGGTTCATGTAAATTCTCCTTTTTCTCAAGCAGTGTCTGACCTGTATTTGTAGGCATCCCTTTAAGCTTTCAGAAAAAAAAAACAACCAAGTAATTAAAATAGAGAAAGGAAATGTGTGATAGTCCTTTAAACTGTGTGGTCTAAGAAATGCTTAAAGACACTTTTAAAAGCTTTAGCACACTCACTGGATGGGGACATGTGGGACCTGACACACAGAGGAGCAAGAATTGAAGGGTCATTCCTGTTTGTTTTTCTTGCCTCTCTTCCTTGCTGGTATGCTGTGAAGTGGAATGATTTAATAAACTTGAAGCTGGGTGATCTGTTCAAAGCCAGATATATATATATATTTTTCATCTTACTTTGTTGCCCTTGATAGAGTGCAGTAGCATCATAGCTCACAGCAACCTCTAACTCTTGGACTCAAGCCATTCTCTTGCCTCAGCCGCCCAAGTAACTGGGACTGCAGGTGCCCGCCACAATGCCTGGCTGGTTTTAGAGACCAGGTCTTGCTCTGGCTTATGCCATCCACCTGCCTCGGGCTCACAGAGTGCTAGGATTATAGGTGTGAGCCACTGTCAAAGCCAGATATTTTTTTTTTCTTTGAGACAGAGCCTCAAGCTGTCACCCTGGATAGAGTGCTGTGGCATCTCAGCTCACAGCAATCTCCAATTCCTGGGCTCAAGTGAGTCTCTTGCCTCCGCCTCCCAAGTAGCTGGGACTACAGGCGCC
>CAUYON010126590.1:0-65661 GCA_963573935.1 Arctocebus calabarensis | reverse complement strand
TTATTAAATCATAATTGTGTTCATTGGTGCAATCATGGGGCACAATGTGCTTACTTCATATACAATCAGAAATATTTTGATCGTTCTGTTAGAGATAGCCTTCATGGCATTTTCTTAATCACTATATGAAGACATTGATATTCTACATTTAATAAGTTTCACCAATACCTGATAAGATGCACCGTAGGTGTGATCCCACTAATTGCCCTCCCTCTACCCAGCCTCCCCCCTCCATTTGTATGATTTATGTGCCTTATTTCATATTTCAAACCTAGGAGCTTACTATTTGCTTTTTTATATTAATAGGTAAAGATTCAAATTTTTCGTTGCTACCTTAATACCTCTTTGATATGCTAGAGGCGTATTTTCAAAAATCAGAGCTAATTTAATTAACTTAGGTAACAACCTTTTTTATTTTTAAAAGAAGGCCTCCTAAAATAAAGAGATGTGAGCTCATAACACAAATAGCAATGTAGGAAAGTCAAACCACTGACTATAGTTTTTCAGAAATGTAAATTTAAACCCATCATGTTAACTTGTTTGTACATAATCCATATTCAAAGGGGTGTGGGCCAAAAAAAGTTGTACTTGTCCTGACTTGATAAACAGGCATGAGAAAATCCTGTATAATTAACATGAAGAACGAGATAATGAAGAGAATTCATTACCTAGATTAATTGATAACACCCACAGAAAACGGCTATTCATCAAGCTGTAGGCATCAAAATTCCAACAATAGAACCGCAATTAAATTACACTACACTAATTGCAAGGCATATATGTGTGTACTGCATGCCATTTTTAAATCCCATTATTTCAATATGCTAAATTAACTACACAAAACATATGAGAAAAGAATTTTACATTTGTATAGCACTTAACTGTTTAGAAAGTGCCATTTATATGAATCTTTTTTTATTTTGATTCTTCCTAGAACCCTATTCATTAAGTAAGGTGAAGGTTAGTTGTAGCTTGATCAAGCCATTAGAGCATTCAGGTGCTGTGTCCCTAGGTCACACAGCTAACACTTAGCAGTTGTCAGGTTCCAAGTCAGTTCCCAGCCATGTCTACTAATTTGTTCACGCAAGTCAGCTGCTAGAGCTAGGACTCCACAAGCTACATAACCTCCCTTGAACCTGGTTTCCTCATCTCTACAATGGGAGTGATAATAGTACCTAGTCCATAAGGTTGTTGAAAGGCCTAAATGAGATAATACATGTGAAATGTTTAGCAGATGGCTTTAAATGCACTTAATAGATACTGACAGTTTCAATGTGGGCAACGTACCTACGGAACAAGTAAGGAAGCCTTTCTTCAGTAGACCACAGCTATGTTAAATTCAAATATGATAGGAACATGAACTTATTGAAGTTTAATAAGAAGGTAATATCTTAAGAATAAAATAAATGAGCAGTATGTATCACACCAATTAGAGATTGGGGCTACTCCCAAAAAAAGAAATCTCCCATTACCATTCACAGCAGGCTGACTGGTAAGCAGAAGTTTGCTTTTTAATGACAGCTATTAAATGCTGTTAGCATTGAGGCTTGGTACAAGAGCAGTTTCCAAGTAACTGTGGGATGGAGAGGAACTTGCCAGAACAA
This sequence comes from Arctocebus calabarensis, assembly GCA_963573935.1. NCBI lineage: Eukaryota > Metazoa > Chordata > Mammalia > Primates > Lorisidae > Arctocebus > Arctocebus calabarensis. The sequence continues at coordinate 64,057 of CAUYON010126590.1, read as the reverse complement.
TGGAAGGAAAACATGCAGGGACAATAATGACTCCATGGGGCCATGACAGAAACTCAGGAATGACTGAGGCTCTCAGTAAGAACTAGGCTTTCTAGTCAACCAAGCATTGGCGTGCGTGCACCTCTGCCTAATGGTTCCAACCTGCACATTCTTTAAAGATGAATTTAGATGTCAACTTTTCAGAGAGGCTTTACTGTCTCACCAAGTTTGAGTGAATCACTCTGTTTAATTCATCTAAAACTGTCTAATCATTCTATAGATCAGTAGCAGTAAGTATGATAAACTTATATGAATTCATCTAAGTGGCGGGGGGGGGCAAGGAGGAGAGAAGATGCTTATGACCCTGGTGACTCAATTCCACTCAGGGGATGTGCACCTTGAAGTCAAACAGGGGCTCTGAAGCTGGTGTTGCCTTGGTTGGCATCAGTTCCTATGAGTCTCTCATTGCATTTAATTAGAGTCCAACACTGAAAATAGATATTCTTCATACATCCACTTGCACCTAAAAGTCAACCATCTCCTATAACTGGTGCTGAACTCAAAGAAAAGGCCCCTTTTCTTTGTAGAGGAACAACTGGCTTTGTAGACTTGCTGAGAAATGGATTGCTGTTAGTCTCCAGTGTAGTTTATTCTCCTCTCCCGACCCCAGGAGGCAACTGCCTTGTGTGGGTCATCTTTGTGCTCCCCCAGAGCAAAGATTATGTTTTTTTCCATCTTTTTATAATCAGCTGTTAACATTATCCATGACATGACATAATCATCTAAGAAATAATAGTTTAAAGAATGAATGAACTACATTTAGCTACTCGATAATCATTTACCTTGTACTGGGCACAGAATAAAGTGCTTGGGAGTCAGAAGAGAATAAGGTATCATTACTGTTCTCAAGGAATTCAAAGAGCAGTTGGCGACCAGACCAGTAAGACAACAATAATAATACAGGGTCTGCAGAAGCCTCATACAGGCAAGGTCAGGGCAGGGGCAGTGAGGCAGAAAGCTTCGGGAAGAGAGGCTTTTCGGAAGAGGCGATATTCCAGTAGACAAAGAGAAGGAAAGAGCAGGATCTGAGACAAGGAAACAGCCAGGAGAAAGGCAAGGATGGTACCCAACTCAGTTCATGGAGGGAATAGTGGTTGATCAGAGACCAGGGCTGAGAATTGAGAATTGCTTTACTCCTTCCTTTTCCAGAAATGAGTGAAGGCAAGTCTTGATACCAGCCTCCCTGAGAAATAGAGGGGAAGTGACAGGAAAGGGACAAAATGAGGAGTGAGTGCAAAAGGAGATACACAGAAACCAGGTAAAAACATGAGAGAAAGAGCGAAGCAGGGAAAGAGAGTCAGTGACAGGGAGTATGACAGAATGCAAGACAAGGAGAAAGAAAGAGAGAAAGGGGGAGGGGGAGAGAGAGAGAGAGAACAGGGGAGAGAGAGAGAGAGAGCGCAGGCAAGTGAGAGGAATCAAGAACCAGAAGGAGAGTGAGCAAAGCGTTTAGGATTTCTGTAAAGAGGGCAACAAGACCTAGAAGCACACAGGCCGCTTAGCCCAGGGAAATGGGATTGTTCAGGCCACGTGATAGGCCACAGAGCACAAAAAGGCAAATCACCACCTGGGGCTATGGGAAGAACCCACTCTGGAGATTATGCTGGTCCTGCCTTCCTCTGACTATAAAATCCTTTGCTGCAGTTGCGCTTTAATGGAAATCTGATTTAAGGTTTCACTCTAGACCAATTTCTATAATTAACAACTGTAATCTGTAATCTCAAACTGAGAATGAAATTAAACCAGTTTAAAAATGAAAGCCTCATGACATCATTATTATTATTTAGCATTTATAAAGCATGTCAAATTTCCAGTGTGCGCCTCACATGTTCATTCATTTTATAACCACTGACTGCTGTTCCATGACAACACCAATAGCAACTTTTAATTGTCTTTTTTCTTTTCCCTAGCAAAGAAAATTAAAAAAAAAAAAAAGAAAGAAAAAGTGAGTTCTAGGTCTATTTATGTACCCAGATGCTCTTCCAGAAGATCCCTAAGTGCTTTTGGGAACACAGACTTTTTTCAAATTCTCCTGTGTGAATCATGAGAGTTGCTATTTACTGTTCTGCAAAAGTAAAGATCACTTAATGAGGCAGTTAAGGTGCCAGATTCAGAGCCCAGGTCCCTCGACCCCAGACAGCTGTTCCCAAGGTACATCTGGGGTAGCTAGCGCCTGACAGCTGGGTAGGTGGCTGAGCAGTCCAAATGCAGGTTTTCCCAAGGTCTGTGTGTATTTGGTTTTGCAAAACACACTGTGGCTGCAGATTTTAACCCATAATTAAAAGGAAAAAATGAAATTAAAGAGAAGAAAAACTACAGCCTTTGCTATTTATCAAGCTTGTCTCAATCTCCAGGCTCCCCAATAAACAAACCAACGAAAATCAATAGTGAAACCATTTTTTTGGAAGTTTTTTTTTTTCCTTAGTATCTGATGAATATTAGGAAACTCCAGTCAGATGAATTTATACACAGAACATTTTGGGGGAATAATTGTTCCTTCAATTCTGCTACTCCTATAGGATATGGTCTCAATGGGAGACAATGGTACATAGTAAAATACATTATGCATACAGACGGTAGGACGAAGTTTTAGGTGAACTGTGAATTCTCCAAAACGATCCATAAAATTTTGTCTGAATACATACGTTTCTGGTAAAAGTGTCCATAATTCTTACGAATTCATCTATTAATAACAACCATAAGCATAATGGACATTTACAAGCATTTAGCAGGTGGTATCCAATAGTCTATTTATCTTACATTTATTAACACATGTAACACATGAGTATTATGAGGTGGGTGTAATCATCTCCATTTAAAAGTTAAGAAAACTGAGGTGAAGATCTGAGAGAATCACTGTCAAATATCTTTCAGAGCCAGCAAACCTACTGAAGGTCCTAAAACATACACCAGGCTTGGTATTTTCTCATTTATTAACACATCTGATACTGCCATAAACTTGTGAGACATTACCCACCCCATTTTATTTATTTAGCCTTTTTTAAATACCCCTATACCTTGATGACAACAATTTACACAATTTTTATGGGTGAGAAAACGAAGACTCAGAGAAGTTAAAAACAACTTATGCTAAATCATATAGCCAATATACTATCAAACTCAAAGATTCAGTACTTTTTCTTCAGCATTATCCTGATTCCCTTTAATAAAATGGAAAAAATGCTACATTGCTTAATAAAAGGTGAATTATTTATTCACTATATATTCTTGAGAGCCTATTCTTTACTTGGTACTCTTTAACCATTAACAGTGGTCAGCAGGGCTTGGTGCCTGTAGCTCAGTGAGTAGGGCGCCGGCCACATGCACCAAGGCTGGTGGGTTTGAGCCCAGCCTGGGCCTGCTAAAGAACATTGACAATTGCAACCAAAAAAATAGCTGAGTGTTATGGCGGGTTGGATAGCTAGTTGGCTGGGTGTGGTGGCTCACCCCTGTAATCTTAGCACTTTGGGAGGCTGAGGCAGGAGGAGACTAGCCTGAGAAAAGTAACCTCCTCACCACCCCTGCCTCTACTAAAAACAGAAAAAAAATAGCTGAGTATGATGGCGGGTGTCCATAATCCCACCTATGAGGATTGCTTAAGCCCAAGAATTTGAGGTTGCTATGTGCTAAGCTGAGACCATGGCACTCTAGACCAGGCCATTAGAAGGAGACTCTGTCTCAAATGCATAAATAAATAAAAAGGAACAGAAGGATCTAGTTAGTATATATTTTAGGTTTTGTGGGCTAGTCTCTGTTACAAGTACTCAGCCCTGCTGTTCCAGCCTGAAAGCTGTCATAAACAATATGTTAATGAATGAGCATAGCTGTATTCTAACAAAACTTCACAAAAATAAGCAGTGGGTCAAATTGGGCCCAAGGGCCATAGTTTGCTAACCACTGACATAGAGATGATTTGGTTGACTTCTCTCCAGATTTACTCGTGCATACCACCACTCCTCCTTCTTTCTTTCATTTGATATATTTTTGATAGCACTCTTCAGATTTTATAATTTCTTTGTTGCATAGGCCATCGCTCACAACATAGGTACCTAGGGTGTTATGGTGGCTGATTACATAAATGTGTCCATTCCAAATTTAATAGTCCATCTTTAAAACAAAACCCATAACTTTACCAAGTTCATAAAATGAATGCCTTTGCTTTAGTCTTCTTCCCGCGTTGACACCGTCTGGAAGTGAACAAACAAACTTCTGCAATAAGCCAGCCATTGTGCAATGAGTATTGCAAATGGTTAAATACTGTACTGGGTTTAAAATACACGGTAGCATAGATGTCTGTGAAGCACAGGATGTGCAATTACTGAGCTTTTTCTCTGCCTAATCCAATTTGAAATGCTAATCTAGTCCCAGTGCAGTGGGCATTTGGTTGATAAAAATCAAGCAAGCATGTTTACATTAGTCAAGATAAGGACTTTTTAAAAATTCTAAGTTATTTTAATTCTGAATGTTGTTGTTCTTATTTAAGCATCTGTTTCTGTGGAACTATTTCTCTGGTCTTTGTTGTTGTTTTTATTTTCCTGATGAATTCTAATCATGTCTTCTAATCCATTGGCAGCCAATGAAGGAAAATAAATGGTGAAGGAAATTAGATGCAGCTTGGATAATTGATGTTTGTATGCCTGGCTTTAATAAAAATACCCTGCTAAATTAGAGGGGAGTCTAAATGGGTTCAGTCAATAACGAAGTGATTCAGGTGAGGAATTCAATCTTGGGCTTTGTTGTAATTTTACAAATAAACCAACAGATCATTTCAATTGGGACCAGACTTGCCTTCTGCTGAAATACTGGTGAGTGGCTCAGACTTAGTTTTCTACCTTTTGTATGTTTTTGAAGTTTGAAATTATTTTCACTGGACTAATTTCAAGTGCTAGACTCTTTGGGTTAAAGTAACTCACATATCACCAAAATATTTATAGCTATAAATGACACATGAAAACCAGAATTCTCAGAAAAATGACCTCTCATTCTGCCCTTTTAATTTCTCTTAAGAAAAAAGAAATAATTTTAGTAAGTTCATAATCTAGTCTGAAAATCTTGGAATCAAAGGTGAATATCTTAAACATCACCCTTAATAGCAAACAATATTTCAGTATTTTTAATTCATCACTCAAGATAAACCAAACATTTGATTCCAACTTTTCTAAGCTGAAAGCATGGAAATACCATCTGACAGATGAATCATGAATCCTTTGGAATTGTTTCCATTCAGCCTAACCTCTGAAAACAGCCAGGGTGAGGCCAGGGAAACGGGTGTGTCCTTTATCTGTCTACCCTCTTCTTCCTAAATTCTTTACCCTACTTATATCCTGTAATTTCCCCCTCTCCTGAGTAAGTAAAATCAAATGGAGGACTAAGATTTATTGAGCATTAGTTTTTCTAGGTGCTAGGAATTACATACTACAACCAACCCTGGAAAATAACCTGAGACTCAAAAAGAGCTTAAGTAACTTGCTCAAGGTCACATAGCTACTAAGTGACACAGCCAGGATTTGAACTAGTTGGTCTTAGTTCCGAGTCCATGCTCTTTCTAGTCTCTCTAGTGGTTTCTCTGTAACCAGTGACTAACACGATTAGTGAAGAGTCCTACCTCTATTCTGGTTCTGTTTCTGAGCTTCAAGGATATATTCCTGAGTCATATTCTAGTTCCCAAGGATTTCTTGCTTCCAAATCTCACTGCTCAATTAAAATTGATCAGAGGTAAGAAATATTCTGTAGTTTCATGGATCAATGGCTTTTGGTTCTTTACAACCCAAGGTGTTCCCTCCTTACTGGTAAAAGAGTTGTCCAGAGCTTATGGTTTGCAATCTCTACACAGATGGGGCCGGGGACTGATAGTGATAGTACAGTAGTGAGTCCTAGCCTTCATGCCCATAAATGGATAAACAAATTGTGGTATATGTGTACCATGGAATACTATGCAGCCATAAAAAGAGGGAGATTTTACATATTTTATGTTTACCTGGATGGAGCTGGAACATACTCTTCTTAATACAGTATCTTAAGAATGGGGGAAAAAAGTATCCAATTTACTCAATATGAAACCAATATGGATACACTTACGTATTCATACAAATGATTAAACACAAAGATAGTCTAGAAAGAAAGAGGGGAGAGGAAGAAGAGGGGAAGGGAGAGGGCTAGAGGAAGGAGGGTATTTGGTGGGAACTCACCTAATGTGCATGATGCAAGGGTACATTTCAAAACAACTAAGAGTATATTATAAATGTCTTACCACAAAAGTAAGTGAGGTGATGGTTATATTAAATAACGTTCCACACTGTATATCAAATCATCATATTGTATCCCATAAATGTATAGTTATGATTTAATAAAAATTAAGTTTTAAAAAAAACCTGTGAATTTTACCCCAAAAACAAACAAACCCCTTCCCCAAACCTAGACTCTGTCCTGAAGTAGAGGCACCTCTCTGCAGACTGACAAGCTCCCCATCTCCTTTCTGACACACTGACATTTATCCCTTTGCCACTATTACTATTGTAATTATGCATATAAAAATTCCAATCAAGAGACATCATCATCAATACAGATTTCAAGTGGTAGAATGGTCAATGGAAGGCACGTGAACTCTGTTCTCTGGACATGACTGTAGTGCCATGTTGAAAATAATGGTGAGAACACATCTTGGTTTTGTCAGGGAGACCTCTGAGCAGTTAAACAACCCCTGCTGTGCAAGTGGAACAAAGAGTAGGAGTCAAAGCAAGTGCATTATATGTTTCCATAACTTTGGAATTGCATAATACATATTTTGATAATTACAACTTAAGTCTGTCAACACTGCCCCTCCTTTAATGACTTTCACAAAGAATATATAAAGCTGTAGGGAACTCTAACCCACACCCAGCACAATTACCAACTATCTCATTACTTAAGTATATTTAGGGATATCAAAACCATAACATTTAAACATAGACTTTCAGCTCTACACAGGGTCCAGGCACCTTTCATAACAAATACTGGTTTATTTCAATAGCTTAAAAAATACTGTGAATACTGTACCATACAAATCACAGAGCCATTATCTCCTCCCCAAATGAGTACCTATTTGCTTAAGTCAAAGTTTTCCAAAGTGTATTCTATGAAGCAGTAGACCTAAGTAATGCTCCCTGAAAAAAAAATCACCTTCTGGTCAAATAATTTTGATTCTAACTTAAGTGAGCTTTAGCAAACCATCTGTGTTTTAACTTGTAACACCCTAATTTAGTGACTCTGCAAAAGTCAATGGGTTGACAGCTATGATTCAATTAAAAAAATAAATAAATAAAACTGAGAACATAAAAAAAAACGTCAACGGGTTGGAAATTTGATCTGCAGAGAGCTGTCAAGAAAGGTGTTCAGGAACTGTGCCATCTGTGGCTGGTGTTGGTGCAGGGACCCAGGGTCCTTCTCCACAGAGATGCTAATCATTTCACTATTTACGTCAAATTTACAGATCTACAAAGCAGAAGGCATTCACAGTAAATACCGGCAATCACAAATGTCCCGACCAGGCCGAGGGTGCTATACACATGCCTCCCTCGGTGCCAGCAAACACAGCTGTAGTAGTCAAGTCAGATATTAACAGGATTAAAATTGGAACATGGAAATACTGATTGGCATTATCAGCAGGTACAGAAGACAATGAGTTACAAGGATTGAAGGGTATAGTGCTTTGGGGAAACAGCACAAATACATTTTTTATCTTTTACAGAGACCTTTCTTATATTCTTTTAACTGAAAATCAGAACTATTACCATGATTACAAAAGCCACTTGGACATTTAGAATGGCAAATGTAAGGTTCTTTTTTGAGTACTGTGTGTTTAAAATAGCACTTGCAAAAGCTACCATAATGTATAATTTGGCCACAGAGACATTTGAAGCTTAAAAAAAAATACTGCAAAGAGATTTTGGTCATACTATTTTACCAAGAGACATCAAAAAGCTTAAATAATAGAGGTATACAACTGTTACTCAAAAAATTAGTGATAAGAATTGACTGCTAAGAAATATTTTGGTTAGAAAACTGCCTTCCTAGCTTAACAGATAATTGCTTTCAAAACAGGATACTCATTACTCATAATGCTGTATCTCTATTTTATCTGTGATGGGAGCCACACTGGTGCAGAATAAGAGTATTTATCAGTACATTCTTTCCGAGCAGTATTCGGTCACATCACTCGGACTTCATCATGATGAATGTCAATAAAAGTCTATTCCATCGTCATTAGAGAGTTAATATAAAGAACACCCATGAAACTGGCAAGTTGGTGAGGACCCATTTATTAATCTATAAACAGGATGTCTATCCATTTATTGTTATAACATAATAATCTCGATAGGGTAACTTTCCCTATAGGAAAGAAAATAAAATGTTTCTATAGGTGATTTCTTCTCCTTCTCACAAATGACATCAATTAAAAAAAAAGAAAAGAATCTAGCTCTGCAGAGCCAAAACTTAGGACCACACAGATTCACACTTCACACCACAGAGAAAGAAAGACAAATTTAGTTAATGGCAAAACCCACTGTTTCTGTAAATAACAAGTTAATGCAAAATGAAGGTGGAATATAATGATTCTGTGACACTTTATGCATCTGTTCAAATAAACCTATTTGATCACTTAGTTTTCTGGAAAAACAAAGAGCTGACAAAGATTCATATCAAACCCCCAGTGGAGAAATATCTGACAGGGAAAAGTAAAAATATAAGCTTCCAGCTGAGATCTTAGTAAGATACAAGCTATTTCTTATTTTTTCCCCTACAAAGCCTAGATTTAAGCTGTTTCACATTAATTTATATTAAATTGCTTTAAGTTAAAAAATTAAAAAAACACATATATATGTTTTACTTATTACAAATCTAACTAGAATATATGTAAAAATCAATGTACTGCCAAATTTCTTTGTAAAAAAGCAGTTTTCAGTTCATTTCTGCAATTCTCTACCCTTTGTTCATTCCAGTAAAATGACTCCAACATCAAACTTCATACCCAGATTTTTAAAACTTTGAAATTGTCACTGCTGATAATATTCCTTAGCACTGTGAACTTAAAAAACTCAGATAAATCAAGGGGAAAGAAACAAACATCCTAGGAATGTTACTCATTTGAACATTTGCATTTATAAAGATAATCAACATCTTATTTGATTTAGGGCTCCTTTGAAATGCCTGGGCAGGACTGGTGCTGAGTAATATTTAATATGAGAAGAGGAATCTTATAGAATATGTTCTGTGTTGACCAGCGGCATCAGATATCACTGTCACCAGAAAACATCTGCAACTGTAGACAATGTTCTAAAATTACTGATACCTCTGTCTAACCTTGCTGCATCTTTTGCATGGAAGTCTGATCTATTTATTTAGCTGTTCAGTAAATGTCAGCAAATCAGAAACTACATTGGCAAAGCACCCCCCACCACCTGCTAAGAATATTTAACAAGAATATCATTATATATATACATTATTTAACAATAATATCAATAACAATAATATCATCTTTCCACTTCAGAGTGTCTACATCATCAATTGGCCACACCTTCTCCCCTCCATGGTTAAACTTTGGTGGACTTCACAGAATTCTCCAACTGCTACAGTCCAGAATATTCTATTCCCTAATTCGCATGCTCAGTCGACCATCAAAACGTCACTCTCTGAGACCCGTCTGGGCTACAGGTCTCTCAGGTGTCTCACTGAGTTCCTTCCACTCTTTTCAAATCTGCCCTGGGCCCTGAGAGGCTGATCAGAGATCAGATCAGTGGGCTCCTTTCTTGTATAGCACATGAGAAGGTTTGGGAGGAGGCAAAGGAATTTGGGGGTGTTTATTCCACAAGTTCCCTCCCAGTGATGTCATCTTAGGTGGCTGTGTCCTCCACAGAAGGTTCCCAAGCATTTCAAGAATTTTCACTACAGGACTTTCTCTTCTAGTTAAGTAACTAGCTCCTTCTCTCTTTTCCTGAGCTTAGGGATATAAGTTATCCCCTAGAGGGATAACTAGGTTCCTGGCTGCTAGTTCCAGGTTCCTACATCCTCTACTTGCACCTTCATTATCAGTCTTTTAAAAAACAAACTCGCCTGCATATACCATGAATTGACTGAGCCACTGTTTTTTCCTTTAACACTAACTGATAACACTCTATTGTGACCAACCTAGTTTGAACTTGAGAAAATCCATTCAACCTTCTGGAACTGGAAGGTTAGTTTTTGTTCAGTTTTCCCCTCTCTATAATCCATCCAAGGTCATGAGTTACACAGTAAAATATGCCTGAATATTCTCAGCACAAGTCCTTAAATGAGTACTATCAAATACTTCTTTCCGTCTTTCTTTTTGGGAATGGCTAACACCTGAGAATCTGAAATTATTACTCATTAACTGTCTGGATCTACATCCAAGCTAAAAGCCAAAGAAGGAAAACAAGCCAAAAGCTTTATTATCTGGGGTCCTGTCCATTATAAATGACAGATGATAGTCTGTCAGGTGAAAACAAGCTCCTCAGCACTGAAATGGCTTCATTTAGTTTATTAGCCACAAACAAAACTAAAGAAGGGCCACGTAGGAGGTGACTTGCGATCCTTACTTCAGCATAATGAACGATGGCCCCCCCCACTCCCCGCCACGTGGCTTCCAAGCTGTCTAAAGGGGGAACACAGATAACATGGAGATAAACCCCAGAGGGGGGTTAATAAGTAAAAGCATAGGTCTACAGTCTCTGACAAAAGATGTTTAACTCCCATAAACCGTCAATGTCTTGGCTTCAAGTATTCACCTCACATTTATCTCAAAAGCCACACTCTTCTGTTCTCCTATGCAAATAAAAGTGGTCATTAAGCTGTTAACAGTCAACCACAAAATACACCCACAGGGAATATGTACAGGATGGCTTAACAACCAAGAAAAAGTACTGGGCAGAAACAGAAGCTCTTGAATTCCATAGGCTTGTCCAGGAAGCGAGGAGACCTTAGGACAGATGTGCACACGTGGGACCTGAATCCACAACGCAGATGAGCATGTGCCTTCTGGACGGCACAGTGCTGTCCTCTTCTCCACCCTGTCTGAAACATCTGGACAAAAGTCCTTGATTGGACAGCCTCCCTCAGCAGAGTTTATTTAATGAACATGTAGTTAGTTCCCTATATGCTAGGTCCAAAAGTAGTACTGAAACTATTTAATGTCTATTTTGTGTCCTACCAAAGTAGAAGCTCTTTGGGTGGATTGACAGAAATACATTTATAAATGTCTTGAAGAGCTTGCTTTTCATTTCTTCTTATTTTTAAGATTATCCTGAATACCACAGTCTGGGGTTCTCAAGGGGTTCTCTTTCTGACCACAACCCTATGAGGAAAGTGACTGCTTTTCTCGTCCGACATGTCTTTCCCGACGCTGATGCAACCTTTTCCTTTTCCCTCTCCCTGAAGGGATTTGAAAATTTGTACATGTAATGAAATATTAGGGAAAACGTTTGGATATGGGAAACTATTGCATGTGCAAATGAAGGAATGTGGGGAAAAAGCTATAAAGAGAGAGAATAAACAAGCAAGTTTAGAGAGGGATCCAGGAGGATTTTTTAGGCTAGGGAAGAAAGGACTGAAGAATTATAAAACATGAATCCACACATGGTAATAATAATATTAAGGCCCAAAGCAGTAGCTAAGATAGGACACTGGGTGTATTTTATGTGCCGACTTACTGGATCTGACTGCTTTTCTTATTTTATAGGGACAAAGGTGACAATCCCAGGTCACACATTTGTTAAATATAGACCTTCACCTGACTCTAGACCTACTGCTCTTACTGTTTGCCTTACACTCCTTTACCATAACACCTTCAAGTCACCCATTGGTGTGCCTGGCTCAAGTCCCTGACACAGCTGGAAATGTCCTTTCTATACACCAAATCTAAACATTCTTTAAACTTAGGACAAATCCTTCCACAAAGATCTCCTTCTGTGTTGGCTTTGATGTATGTCCACAAATTCCTTAAAGTTCCTCTGTTCAAGAGCTTAATATTCTTCCTCTGGAGCATAGGCTGGACTTAGTGATTCATTTCTAATGAGCAGAATAGGGTGAAAGCGATACTGTGCAACTCCTGAGACCAGGTTACCAAAGGTTCTTCCTCTTTGCCTTCTCTCAGATCACTCACTCTGGGGAATCCAAGTGCCATGTCACAAGGACACTCAAGAGAGTTTCATCTTGAAAGGAACCGAGTTCTCCTGCCAACTGCCATGTGAGTGACTCATCTTGGAAGTGGTTTTCCAGCCCCAGTCAATTCAGACTTTGATTGACTTCAATCAAATACTCAAAAGACAGTAAACCTGGCTTATGTTTTGACTGCAAAGTCCTAAAAGACCCTGCGGCAAAACTAACCTATAAACAAATCCCAAATGTCATTTATCAAATAATTCAAGGTTAAATTGCTAGTTCATCGGTGGGCAGAATACCTCTTTCGGTAAAATATATTCAGCAATTGAATTTATGGCAGATCAATGAATAAACATCGTTATACTTTTACTATTTACTGACAGCATATCAGAATTGAAACTAGTCTTTTGTCATATTGAGATCTAAATCACAAGTACTAGGAAGTGGATTTATACTTTTAAATAGGATGATCTTTTTAAATTTTGTATGTGGGAAAATTCTATTGCTTTGGAATATGCTAGCTTCTTTTTCTGTTCTGTTTTAATGATTTTAATGAAGACCTTGTACAGAGAATGAGAGAATTAGATATCACATTGGTATATTAATTTCTCTGAAAAGAGAGTAAGTTGGGTTGATTTCTTAAAAAGGTTTATTACATATGCTTTATGTCTCTAATTACAGTATGTGTTTAATGGGAAATACGGTGGATTAACATCACAATTTCATCTGAAAAAAATTACAGGGAATAATCTATATTTGTTAAGCACATTGCGAAGTATAGGACTATCCACATAAAGTTTAATCAATTTCATTCTGAAATCTACTTCAAACCCTGACAATTCTGATTGTACTGCTTAATACAGATTATCAAAAATTATAAAAATATGTGGTGTAGTGTTATAATAAGTGAGTCCTTTCTATACATCAAATCTAAACATTCTTTAATGTTCTTTAATGCAAGATCGATACGCAATATAACTGTGACAGGTATCCACTAGAGGCCAGTGTAATTCAGCACGGAGAAGGAATTTATAATCAATCCCTATGGAAAAACCAACATTATTTTTTCCACTTAAAAGTGGAGCTCATATGAATTGGAGAAAAAAAATGATGAAGAAAGCTTTTTCGATTCTCTGAAGAGGAAGTTTCAAAGGATAAGACAGATGAGTTAAGAAGGATGAGTCATGAAAAATAGGTGCAAAAAGAATTCTTGTCTCAAAAAAAAAAAAACAGTACTACCATATACTACACTATTTTATGTTTCACCAACGCATAAATTTTCCAGATATTTGGTATCTTTTCATAAAAGATAAGCTACTCCATAAATGGTAAGCTTTTCCATAAATGTTTCATTAACAATTAATTAGAAATAATTAAAGATCCAGGAAACCTAGAAAGTGCCATAGTAATCTCATTTTCAGGGTAGTCATCATTGTTCGCTGCCTAGACAAGGCCAAGGGTTTTGAAAAGGGTTGGAAACAGTGTACATTTGCAATTCCATTCCCTTAAACAATTCTGTTCAGAATAAGAACCAAATGTTTCCTTCTCAAACATGGAATAATTCATATAAATTCACCTAGAACTACATTCATATTATAAAATACATTTCCGAATAATGGTGCAACATGATGCTTACAATACTTTTTAACAAGGAACTGAACCAGTTTTTCAAAACTAAAAATAGTTGAAATGACATGAAATGAAAATCTGATTCTTTAGTAAAGCTTACATAATAATACTTGGTAGAACTCTGAGTAGGAAATGTCACCTTGCAAGAGTGAAGGCCAAACACTTTAACACAATTTAATAATTCGTAGATATATTCACTTTCTCCTCTCCTCTGTCAGACAAAGAGACCTTACCTAATGTGGGCAAGGAGATTAACAAACTAGAAAATCTTAGATGTGGGCAGGACCTTAGACGTCTGCCAGCTGTAGCTCGAACCTTTAAAAGACAAGGTGCTCCTTCCTTTGCAACGTGGCCCATTTCACTGTTGAGGATATAATTAAAAGTTATTCTTTAATATTTACCTTGGGGGACCTCATCCAACTTAGAACAAAACACTGCTCTAGTTCCTGAGGTTGAAAAGAGGAGGCAAAATACAAAAGTAAATAACACATGAGACTGCCTCTGAGGAGTTGTAAAATTCTACTCATAAGGTAGATTCTGATTCTGATCTCCCAGTCACAAGCACTGGCTTTATCACTTAGTAGCTCTGAGTGACTTAACTTCTTTGGGCCTCTGATTTTTATTTTTAAAAATAACAGCATCGGGTGGCACCTGTGGCTCAAGGAGTAGGGCGCCAGGACCGTATACCACAGGTAAAAAACTGCAAAAAATAAAAAAAAAAAAAAACTGGCAAAAAACTGCAAAAAATAAAAAAATAATAGCATCTACCTTGTAGGGCTAAGGCCAGGATTAAATGAGATAATTAAAGTAAAGTACTAAGCCCAGTACCTAGTAAGCAGTAAGTACTCACTAACTGTGAGCAATTATTGCTACACATGGCATACATGATAAATAAATCATTCCGTCATTACTAAACTCCTATGAGCTCCAATTTACTGCCACTAATTCTTAGAGACAAGGAAATGGGGCCTCAGAAAGGTGGAGTAGCTTGCAAGAATCACCAGCTCTTTGGTGATCAGACAAGAATGTGAACACATGTTTATCTAAGTATGAGAGCTTGAACCATTAGACTAGCTGTTCTGATGAACAGTATGAAGACTTCCTATTCCTGTTCTATAAGGCAGTGTTGGCATTCATTGATGACAACTATCATGTATACCCAATTTTTCCTTTCTCTAACAAAATACAGTTAGTGTCAAAGCTAAATACAAGATCCCCCCCCTTCCCAGCCATAGGAGGGCAGGGATAGACTTCCTTGAAGCCCTGAGTCCTGCTTCCAGTGAGCCACCATGCCTGCTACTCAGACCTGTGTTCCTGGAGCCCACATCAGCCTGGTGAATCACTGTCTCTGTAGAGGATGGGCATTCTGCCTTTACCTGTTCCTCACAGGAAAGGCACAAATGGCCTAGATCTATCTCAGAACTCAGAGACAATAAAACACATTGAGAGGGAACTATCTTGTTTGGATTCAAGGAAAGAAAATCAATCAGTATTATAAGAAATATGTTCATTGTAACCTTTGAAATAGTTACAAATAGTTAATAGTGAGCTCTCTATGTGCTCTTTTTTCTTAATTCACAGATTAAAAAAAAAACCAGCCTGCTCAGAATGTCAGGGACAAGATACTGTGGCATGCCACCTAAGAGCGTTCGTCTCCTGATACCACAACAACATGACCCCTCAGTATCTGTCCTTTAGCATTCGGTGCTCACTATGTGCCAGGCATTGTGCTAGATCCAGGGACCACGGAGCTACCAGCCTCAGTACTGTCACAAGAGGAAGCTGTCATGCTACTTAAATCAGCGAAGTTTACAAAGGAATTGATTTTCTACTGACAGACTCTTTAGAAGAACAGATTTAATTAAAATAACTCTAAATCACATCTTTAATTTCCTGAAGAGATATCCTACCACATTCCACTGAGAACATGAGGTCAAGGGTTATCTTAATTTCTCCTGATATAGATTTTCTACTGCTTTCAACTTGCCTTTGGGAAGACACGTTTGTACTCAAGAGGAAGGTGTGTAAGAACTCAGTCTATCAACCACACGTGAATCAGTCAGTCCAAATGTCTGACTCTGACTGAGAAATGCCGTTGAAACCATGAATCATAATATTAATCTAAAATTATGGCCTTTTGTTTTGTCTGGGAAGGTTTTCTTACTGGTGAGGCCAGAGGAAACAAATAATTTTAACTTATATCAAGCCAGAGAAAATAAATCATTTTAACTCAAATCTAAGTGAATGTTTTCTTAAA
This sequence comes from Arctocebus calabarensis, assembly GCA_963573935.1. Lineage (NCBI taxonomy): Eukaryota > Metazoa > Chordata > Mammalia > Primates > Lorisidae > Arctocebus > Arctocebus calabarensis. The sequence goes on along the minus strand of CAUYON010126590.1, from coordinate 47,979 downwards.
GTGTCATCTTAGAAGTCTTTTGTTTCAAAAGTTAATGAGAAGAGAAACTTATTTTGAATTGATCCCCAATTTATGACCGTATGATAGGCAATTTCCTATTCTTTGTCAAAAATAAGGCCTTTCCAAATAAGTGTTAAATTAATTTACTGTGATTTATAAACTGCATTGATATATCCACAGAGTGGATAAGAATCACATAGGAAAAGAAAATAGAGTAATTGATGAAGTGGAAAAAAATCTGGAATGCCACATTGGCATTCCGGATCAGACAAATCAAGAGCTGCTGAACCATGCAATCATTCTACAGAAACATGTTTATTTTTAATGAACTTATGGTGGAGGCACAGTGGAGAAGGCAGGGATGGTTTGATTGCTTCATAAAGAGAACCAAATGGCATTTATTAGGATTCATGGGCAAGTTGACATTGACTGTCAAGGGCGGTCATAGCCAATTAGTTTGATTTATTATTACTACCATCCAGAAACCAATTAATTTGCAAGGTATAATATACTTGCTTGCCATTCTAAAATCAGAAGAAAAATGCAATGGGGTGGCAAAAGAAAAATGAAATTGAATTTAGTGGGAGGTGACTTACAATATAAGATAAGGCATTTACTATAACTGGGCATCTCACATAGAAAACATGCAAGGTAACACACAGACTTTACTAAAATGCTCTGTCTTGAAAATTGCTTGTGATTTTCTTTTATAACAGTGCAGAGAACCACACTGGCAGTAAATGAGAAAGATAATAGTCTTGAACAATGGTTTCTAAAAACAATAGTTTTTGTTGGTAAATTAAAGTATTCATCTCTAACTTCAAGGGAGGCTAGGGCAAAAAAGTACAAAAAAGGAAGTGAAAAGGATATTATTAATACCATGTCAGGATAGACTGTGAAATAAAAGAATATTTTCTTATTACCGATTTAAAGAGGTCCATATATGACTAAGTAAAACTACTGAACTTCCTCTGTTAATTTCTTATTGAAGAATAAGGAGAATCTCAAGAGTACCACCCAATCTGCTATTATCCTACAACAGGACCTAGCCTTAGGCTAGTTCTTCCATATTTTCAAAAATAGTCCTCCTTTAGGCAGCATGATATTATAAAACACAATTAAAGAAATACACACACACCCCTTACGTGTAACATCTATGAATAGTCGATTTCTTTTAAAGGGCATTACTCTGTGTCAGGTGTGATACTAAGCACGTCAATAGGCATCAGGTCAGTCACACCCATAAGAAGTTCAGGTGTTGACAGTGGAGGGCATAAAGGTTAGTTAGTAACATGTCCATTGTCCTATAGCCTCTTAATGCCTGAGTCGGATTTCAATCCAAGTCTACCTGACCATATAGTGCAAAATCCTACCCAATCTGGTACACTGCCCACCACATTCAGAGACCCAGATACATTCTTATAGTCTAATACAACCCCTGACATGAGCTAACTAAACAAAGCCCTTTTCATATTTCCCCACATGATCTTCCTTCAGCAAAACAACAACGTTGCAGACCATATAGCCTATGGCTAGGAGGAGTGAGAGTTATAAGAAATACCTGTATAGCTCAATAAGGGAACACCTGGGTGGAAAGAGCATGGATAGGGATTTAGCTTTCCTAACAAGCATGAGAGCTTGCGAGATGAGAGCAGTGGTGAATTGGCAGTCTCTACACCTGTGGTGTTGAGCGGCACGAGATCAGCCTTATATTAGGCTGGAGGAGAAGGCAGTCAAGGAGTATGCGCATTCTATCACGGACACGTTTACTCAGACTCTGTCTCCTCTCCTGCCTGCAGAACGCCAGCATGGTGTCTCTCTGCTGAAGATTACCAAGCTCCACTAAAGACTAAGATCTATCTTTCTAAGAAGACTGCTTTACTCTCTCTAAGACTCTCTCTCTCTCCAGCTAAAGTAGATAGCCCTCAGGAACCTAAGAGCAACTGAACCTGAGCAAGGTAACTTAGTGGTCCACGTCCAGAACCTAGTTAAGCCGGGCCTAAGACCTGGCCAGTCCTGGGCCCTGACAAGTGATGACAGAAGTGACATGTGACACAACAACAACAACACAAAAACAAGCAAAGAAGCAAAGGCAAGGACATAAAATATTTCACTAGCAGTCAGGTGGGAGACTTAAGTTCCAGTCTTCACTCTGCCCTGAAGTAGGTACTGGATCTTGGGAACATCTCTTCATCTCTCACAGCCTCAATTACATCCCCTATTCTGGAAATCCTGGAAAACACCCCTGCACAGATGTACTGAATGTCTGATCAAGTAATATGTGTCAGTCATGGTGAATGCTGCTAGCAGCACCAGGCTGCTGCTTTTATTCTACCACGTTATTAAACTTTTTACTACTACAAAAAGGAAAGATGGTTAAGTCACATTCATTGGGACAATGGGGCATAGAAACTCTTGTTTTCTCATCCATATGGAGGTCAAATTTGGGTTTTATGGATAAAGGAAGATTGAGAAGAGTTTAATTATATTATAAAGACACTGTCAGGAGAACTGACTTGTATCTTTTGGCACAAACTGGGCTGGAAAAATAATTAAAATTGGCTTTTAAAAAGTCTATTTTTGGTTATGTTGAAGAGTTGAGTATTTCAATGAGAAGCTTTCCAATTCTTAGAATAAAAGCAAAGATGATTTGCACATTAATAAGTCTAAATGTAAGTAGTACATTTCTTCAAGGTAGGGAGAAGTTTACTCAAATGAAGAAAGTAAATGCAAAAAGCAGAACCGAGTGGTTGTCAGCTCTAACTCCCAGAGACTACACTTCAAAACTTCAGTGCTTTTATTTATTTATTTATTTATTTATGCATTCCCTGAACAACTTTGGAGTGCAATAAAGTATAACATATATTTAAAAAATAAACATTCAACAGAAATTTATTATGATCCTACAATATGTATGTTACTGTGTTGAGATGTGGAGAGAAAGTTAGTGACCAAAAAGTCAAAATCTCTGCCTTTACTAATTTTATAATCCAGTACTGAACATGACCTAGAGTGAGAGATTTTGAAAGCACAGTTCAACTAAGAACATCTCCTTATCAATCCCTAAAGTCCTAATTTAATAGGTGCTACACCATTTATTTCTGATAATGTCCACAGGGTGATGACCAAGGACTGTTTAGTGTCTGTGCACATTATTAAAGGGTGCACAGCCCAGGGGGGATATGAGCATCTATAGCATTTACATTCTGCTTGCTTGACTGGCTAGACCAAGAGGCATGGTCAACAATCAGAAGACTGTGAGGACACCACCACGTTAGGCTGAAGCTTCTAGATCAGAGAATGAAAGGTAGAGCAACATGGCCAGTGCCTTTGGAGACAGATTTATGGGGTTGCTGTAGGCAGGTTTCCTGAGACTGAGATGCCAAGGTTGATTTGGTCTTATTTGTGGATGGGTAAAAGATGTGCCCTAATTAATAATTTCATGTAGTACCCTCATATTAATCTGAAAAAAAAAAAAAGAAATTAGATGCAGCCTCCATTAGGGAGTAAGCTGATACATTAGCATTCAAGTCCAGACATTAGAATTCCTTCCTCCTAACATGCATCCATTTTATGCCTAGCCTTTGGTTCCATCTTCCTCATCCCACTCTTACCTCTTAAAAGTCCTAATACCCACAGATCACACCATCTTCACCAGTGTTTGCCTGGCATTCTCTGACCCACTCCCTCCACAAGGCTTTGAAAAGACATAGGCAAAACGTCCTTCAAATTTTCTCTATTCCAAGATAAAAGCATGCAGACATTTTAACATTTCTGATATCAGAATCCATCTTAAAACAAATGTCTTTACTTATGGAAGCGTGTCTTATCCCTGAAACACCATTATTAAAATGGTGGCATACCTTACCAGAGCTGGGATTCTAGAACAGAAGAAATGCCACATCTCTGTTGTTTAGGTCCTCACCAATAACAGGACTAACACTGATATTATGCCAACCATATATGGCTTCTCCTCCTCCTCCCCACTTCATGAAGTCTCTAAAGGACCATGTGGGTTTGGTGAAAAATCAAAACTACAGAAATCGAGAAGTACCATGATTTTGTGTTCTGGGCACTTGATGTTCAAGGATTGCTTTAGTGGAATATAAAAGCAAATGAAATCTCATTCAATAAAGATGAATTGAATGTCATCTTTTAGGAGCTCTTTTGTCACTGATAAAAAATCCCATCCATCTGGAATATTCTTGTAATTCACTTAAACATTTCAAGGCAATTCTTCTATCTCTGTAATATACAATGGTGAGGGAACTCAATCCACAGTGCCTGAGGATGAGAGGGAAAATGGGGGATAAGAGGCCCAATTTATCACTTTCTCTCACTACCTGATCATTCTATACACATTCTATACACAACCAGTTTTCCTGGGTCTTTACATTCTAACCATACCAATCTGTTTCTGTTCACAGGGACTCAAGGGTTCTTTATCATCCCAATTATCCTCCTTTGGATGGTCCCCAGTTATCAGTGTCCCTCCTGAAATGCAGAATGATGCTCCTCCTACTGGCTGCTCTTTGCAGCTACCTCCCACCCTGAAGTAACACAGGGAAGTGTAAGAATGTGGAATGCGCTGTTAAACTGCATGGGCTGACATACTAGGTCTGTGGCCTTCAATGAGTTATGAACCTCTTGTATGCCTCTTTTCCTTGGCTGTAAAATAGATAATATCTTAAAGTGCAATAATCCACAAAAAAGTGCAAGAGCCTGACATAGGAGCTAAACAACCATTGCTCATGGCTACTACCACCCCTGCCATTGCTGTTATCTCTGCTGCTTCTTGATGGATGGTTCCAGATGAGCTACTTCAGGACAACAATGGGCACAGAAGTGACACAGTTGTTTTTTTTTTTTTTTAAGCAGGCCTGGGCCGGGTTTGAACCTGCTACCCTCAATGCATGTGGCTGGCACCATAAACACAGCTTTTTTTTGATCTCCACAATTTGGCACCTTCTTATGTGGCTGAATGTCTAGCTTACCCTTCTTTTTAATTTTTTTTCCAGTCTGAACAATCTCCCTACTGTCTTGTGCTTGATCATCCAGTCTAGAGAGCCCTATTCCTTCTCTCCCACCCTTCCACCACCTCTGCCTTCCAAGATTGCTCCCTGTGCCTACCTAAGATCTGCCACTCATAATTGCTTCTCTTTCACCCTCGCCTTTAGCAAGAGAATTATTTTGCATCTGACTAAGTGTTCTTCTAGTTTAAAATTGAACATCATAGAAGATTACTAGTAAGATTTTGTTAGTGTCAACAGACTGACTCATACCTCTACAGTTAGTGTGTTCATTATCCCTAGAATTTATGCTGGGACCATTGGAAAGCACAGCAATTGGTTTATGTGTCAACTTGATTGTATAATGGGATGCCCAGATATCTGGTAAAACATTATTTCTTAGGGGTTTCTGTGAGGGCATTTGCAGAAAAGATTAGCACCCAAATCAGTAGACTGTGTAAAAGATGTCCTCACCAATGTGAGTGGGTATCATCTAATTTGTTAGGGGTCTGAGCAGAATAAAAAGATAGAAGGAAGGAGGGGGAATTTTCTTCTATGTGTCTGATTAGCTGAAACATCTGTCTCCTGCCTTTGGCAGTCCTGGATCTTGGGCCTTCAGATTTGGATGGGAAGCTAAGTAAGTCACTGGCTCTGTCTCTCAGACCTTCCATCTACACAACCAGTTTTCCTGGGACCAGCCTCCATAGTCATGTGAGTCAATCCCTTATAATAGATCTCTGTTTTATCTCTTATTGTTTCTGTTTCCCTAGAGAATCCTAACACAGAAAGTGAAATAAATCTTCACGGATACCATGGCAATGCTTAACATTAGGGCTATTGAGGTTTCCAGCAACCTAAAATAAAAGAAATTTAGATTCAAATTGAGTCCTGTAAGATGTTATCATAACCCCAAAGGAGTTTAATGTACAGCTAGAGAAGAATTTCAGCTCTGAAAGTTCCTGCCTTCCTGTAATAAAGAATATAACCCATTTACTAGTCATTCCCCCTGAAATAAGTAAGACACAACTTCTATTGATAAATACTCTACTGGAGAATGTCAAGGAATACCACTCCAAGAGGTAGACAGGAACAAATGACTGTTAAGTTTTAATATTTTAAAATGCTTATGTGCAGCTAAATGCAGCTAAAAAATAAACAAAATAAGGGAGCGAACAAATAATAACCAAACCCCATAATCACTATCATTTCACCACTTGTAAAACTGTCATTTTAGCGTCTGGGGTCATTAAGGGTGGTTTGTACAATTATTGAAAATTATTTGACAGCAAATGAAACAGAAAGACTTTATGAAGAAGATTCCTTTGGCAATTGCAGCAACACCAAAAGTAAGTAAATGGGACGTGATCAAGCTTTAAGCTTCTGCACAGCTAAGGGTACAACATCTAAAGTAAACAGACGACTTGCTGAATGGGAGAAGATATTTGCATACTATGAATCTGACAAAGGGCTGAAAACTAGAATCTAGGGAACTCAAACTAATCAACAAGAAAATAACAAACAATCCCATTTATAAGTGGGCAACTGACATGAACAGAAAAAGAAAGATGAAAAAGAAAGATGAATGGCCAACAATCACATGAAAAAAATGCTCATTGTCCCTAATTACCAGAGAAATGCAAATCAAGACCACCCTGAAATATCACCTAACCCAGTAAGGATAGGCCATATCACAAAGTCACAAAGCTGCAGATGCTGGTGTGGTTGTGGAGAGAAGGGAACACTTTTACACTGCTGGTGGGATTGCAAACTAATACAGCCTCTTTGGAACGAACTGTGGAGAATCCTCAAAGAACTAAAAGTAAACCTTCCATTTGCTCCCATAATCCCTTTACCAGGCATCTATCCAGAAGAAAAAATATTATATCACCATAAGGACCTTTGCATTAGAATATTTATCGCAGTTCAACTCACAACCGCCAAGAAGAGGAATCAACTCAAGTGCCTATCAACCCATGAATGCATTAATAAACTGGTATATGTACACCATGGAATACTAAGCCAGGTGTGGTGGCTCATGCCTATAATCCTAGCTGGGAAGCTGAAGCAGGTGAGATCAGAAATTCAAGAACAAGAGTGAGACCCTGCCTCTTCTAAAAATAGAAAAAACTAGCTAGCCATCATGGCAGGCACCAGTAGTTCCAGCTACTTGGTTGGTTGGGGCAAGAGGATCAGTTGAGCCCAATAATGTGAGATTGCTGTGAGGTAACAGAGTAGACTCTGAATAAAAAAAAAAAAGATGGACATTTTACATCTTTTGTATTAACCTAGATGGAGTTGAAGAACATTCTTCTTAGTAAAAGTATCAAAAGAATGGAAAAGCAAGAATCCAACAGATTCAGTACTAATGTGAAACTAATAGATAAACAACAACATGCCCATACAAGAGAAAAACACAATTAAATTCAAGTGGTGGGGAGGGGTGAAGGAAGGAGGGAGAGATTGGTGTGCTCTCACCTAATGGACACAACATAAGGGTGTAGTCCATGGGTGAAGGGCTCAACTACAACTTGGACTTCACCTAACAGACATAAACAATGTAACCTAATCATATGTACCTTAATATTAATCTGAAATTTAAAAAAGAAGAATTAAATAAAGGTAAAAAAAATCTATATTTAAGAAAACAATTTTCCCCTACATTGGATTGTCTCATTTATAAGCACTTGTTTCCTTAATAACAAGATGCTCCTTTCTATAAATTAAGCTCTTGCTAAGCACAAGAGCCTGACATAAAATGAGAGCTGGGAAAAGACATCTGCTTGACCAGGCATCTTTTGCCTACTTTAAACTCATAATAAATGATATTAGAATATAATTCACAATAGGACCTCTTTCTACTTCTTGGCGTTATTATAATATTATTCCAAAGGTTTCATATATTATCAGATAAACAGGACTTTTTTTTTTTCTTTAAAAAGTACTCTGGGCTTGGCGCCTGTGGCTCAACCGGCTAAGGCACCAGCTGAGCTGGCGGGTTCGAATCCAGCCTGCCAAACAACAATGACGGCTGCAACCAAAAAATGTTCAGGCATTGTGGCGGGCGCCTGTAGTCCCAGCTACTTGGGAGGCAGAGGCAGGAGACTCGCTTGAGCCCAGAAATTGGAGGTTGCTGTGAGCTGTGATGCCACAGCACTCTATCCAGGACGACAGCTTGAGGCTCTGTCTCAAAAAAAAAAAAAAAAAGGACTCTGATTTTTAGTAATGGTTTTAGTCACCTGAAATAATCACAGACATGTGTTTTATGTTATCATTCTTTTCTTTTCAGCAAAAATTATTTTCCCTTAACTGTAGCCCACCAATTCACATGTGCCACTGCATCTATTATTATAAGATCAGATTTTAAAATTACTTCCAGGAGGAAAGGCCCTTGACAAGAGAAGTAACAAATGAAACCAGGTCACCAACTCAAGACTGAGACTTACTTTATTGTTCATAGACATAAATCCTTGCTTTCAGAAGTGCATTATCATAAAAAAAAGCTACTGGCTGGCAGTGTCCATAGCTCAGTGAGTAGGGCGCCAACCACATACACCAAGGCTAGTGGGTTTGAACCTGGCCCAGGCCTGCTAAAATCAACAATGGCAACTGCAACAACAAAATAGCCAGGTTTTGTGGTGGGAGTCTGTAGTCCTAGTTACTTGGAAGGCTGAGGCAAGGGAATCACTTGAGCCCAAGAGTTTGAGTTTGCTGTGAGCCATGAAGCCACCACACTCTACAGAGGGTGACATACTGAGACTCTGTCTCCAAAAAATAAAAATAAATAAATAAATAAAAGCCACTGGCCAATGCTATTTCTATGGGCAAATAAAATCCCAGAACTAATGGGGTCAAATGACTACCTAGTGTATAGGAGGTGTCAATTCAACCTTCAAACCTAAATTAAACATAAACAAGTAGTAACAGCTTAAGCGTGGGGAACCTGTGACTTGATTAGACTTAGAAAGCCAAGTCTTCTTTCTCTGGGGTGTACACTTAGGGTCACTGACCTTAAGAATTACAGGAAGGGAATGATGAATGTTCTCTTCAGATTCCCTTTGTCCCAAGTGCATTTTTCAGCTGTCAAAAGGAGCTGTATGGGGTGGGTGTGTGTGTATGGTAACTTTAACAATGTGAGGTCACCTGGAGGGCTAACTACCTATTCAAGTATACTCTTGGTAGATGACAATAAGCATCTTTACTTTTAAATCCAGTCACAGAGAGTGCCAGGCACTATATAGCAGAGTGGCTCTCAACCTTCCTAATGCCACGGCCCTTTAATACAGGTCCTGTGGCTCACGACCCACAGGTTGAGAACTGCTAGTTTATCAAACTTGGTTCAATAATAAGTAACTGGCTGTATTTTATAGTAGACTTGAGAGTTTCTTATGGGCAGCAATATAGGGGTCTTAGTAAATCCTGTATCCTGGGCGTCTAGGACAGGGCTAGAGGGGATAATATTAAGTTGATGATCACCAAGGCCTAATGTTAGAGACAAACTCATATGTAGTGGTGAGACTGTGGGCAAATAGCTTCAAAGGAGACTTTCTGTGATCAGTTGTCAATGTTCCAGCTAAACAATATTATTGATACTATTCATCTGTTTCTAATTTGTTGTTTATCTTTTTATCTCATTCCTATCCCATACCTACAGTTCTTTTTATACCAGTTCGTATCTAGTCGATCCTTAAAATGTTCATTTAAAAATTTTTTTGTGACCTCTCCAGGCATAATTCCTCTTCACATTTATCCAACATGGTGACCTCAATGTGCAAAGTTCCACTTCTCTAGCTTTTATAAGTTCTACTTCTCTAGCTTTTATGCCCCATTTCATACTTATCTTTTGTCTCCTAGTTCTTTTATTAGAATACATAAAATTATCAGATTTATTATAAGATTACGTTATATCTCTACCTCTCAGCTTTTGAATTTCCTGATGACAGAAAGGGGAACTTTAGTTACTTCTGTAACCCTTTTACTCAGAATGTCCTTGTCAAAACACCCAAATCAGAAGGGTTTTTGTTTTGTTTTGTTTTGTTTTGTTTTCAGACAGTCTTATTCCATCACCTGGGCTAACGTATCATGGCCTCAGCCTCGCTCACAGCAACCTCAAATTCCTAGGTTCTTGTGATCCTCCCATCTCAGCCTCCTGAGTAGTGGGGACTACAACCCCCTCTACCACGTCCCACTAATTTTTCTATTTTTAATAGTGATGTGATCTTGTTCTTACTCGGGCTAGCATTGAACTCCTAAGCTCAGGTGATCCTTCCATCTTGGTTTCCCAGAGTGCCAGCAAATCAGAGTTTTAAAAGGATAGGAACTTCACATACTTTTGTTGAAATGAATTAAATTAAAGAACTGATCTAAAGTCTCCTGAGTTTTCTTATCTTCCTAAAATCCCTTGAATAGTTAGGAAGTAAAATCGATAATATCTTAACATGCTATGCTGTTCTACCATAAGTAAAGGAAGAGACTGTCCTTTTCACTGTATTTCTGGGAGACAGGGTCGAGTAAAAGTTCAAAATAGCACTTCTGTAAAGCTACCCACATAAAACAGTACTTTATAACCATATTAAAAATCTTAAACTTAGGCTGGGCGTGGTGGCTCACACCTGTAGGCCTAGCACTCTGGGAGGCTGAGGCGAGTGGACTGCCTGAGCTCACAAGTTAGAGACCAACCTGAGCCAGAGCAAGACCTTGTCTCCAAAAATAGCCGAGCACTGTGGCAGGCACCTGTAGTCCCAGCTACTTGGAAGGTTGAGGCAAGAGAATAGCTTGAGCCTAAGAGTTTGAGGTTCCTGTGAGCTGTGATGCCATGGAACTCTACCAAGGGCAACAAAGTGAGACTCTATCTCAAAAATAAACAAACAAAAGACAAAATCTTAGAGTTGACCTCCAAGAGAAACCACTTCATATGGCTTCCTCAAACCCTCTTTATTAAATTTTAAAATATTTAGCTAGAATGTTATATGAAGTTTGTTTTTCCCTTCCATCTACCTGTTGTGTACTAACCTGTGGTTGAAATTGGCTGAAAAGAAGCAATTTTTTTCAGGTGTGAGGCATGATGCTCACTCCGTGATAAAGACGGTAAGGTAGAGGGTAAGTGTGGAGGAGAGATAATTTTTTCTAGTTGTAGAAGAGAGAGGTGAGGGGCCTGCGCTCCTGTTGCTGAGTAAGCCTTCTCTGTTTTAGCTTCTGTGTAGGGAAGAAAGGTAACTACTTCCTAAAGAGAGCCGAGAAACAAGGTATGAACTAAGTAGCGAGGTGGAGCGAGCCCACCACACCAGCTGATTCAGCTACCTGCTCAAATACCCAGAGAGACAGTTGATCCTGAGAGAATTATTAACAAATCCAGAGACTTAGATGAATTAAATTTAAGGTCTAAAGACTAAACAAAGGTCATATTAGTTAGGGAATATGAGATGCAGGATTTATTAAAAAGGGAATCTATTTGCACAGAGATGCTTAGTAAAGTCTAGCTCTATAAAAACATCTATAAAACACAGCTTTCTGTCCACTTGGTGGTTTAATAATTAGCTTAATTTCTTTTCATACGAAATTATAATTAAAAAAGGCTTTCTGTACCTATGGGAAGAGTGTCTGATTGAGCCAGGAAGGTAAATCCAAGAGGCCACTGCACAGATCTATAAGTTGACAAAATGCATGGGGTGAAATAGGTCTCAGGAATACTTATCTTGCAACCCAAAGTCATTATAGTGCAAGGAACTGCTATATATGCAAGTTAAGCAGATGAAATAATCAGTTAGAAATCTCTTGGAAAAGCAAAAAATTACACATACCATGTATATATGCAAAGCACGATGATCACTACTGTTATTTACAGAATTGTGAAATGAGATGCAGATAAAATAAGTGCAATTTAAAACTGCATATATGGTACCTCAATGAAAGAAGTATTAAAATTATTTTTCCACACTTACAATGGGAGAGGAGGAAGGCCAGCAGTACTGCCATATACTGATTGGGGAGAGGGATAGATAGGAGTCAAATCTGAATACAAAGCAAATACTTTTTTAAAAATTTGTCCCTATTCTTTACTATTATTATTATTAGTCTCTTTATGAGTATGCACACCACGTGGTAGCATGCAATGCAAAGCATTCACTTCTTTCCTCTTTTCATTTCAATCAAATGGGCAAGAGATCTATATCCACATGAGGCTGGGTCAAGGCCAGCCTCATGTGCAGAGCTAATTCTCAATATGCATTCTTTAGTTGTACACAGGTCCTTCATAAGGAACTGATGATGTTCTGTATATACATCTGTAAATAATTCCCTTGTGTTTCTAAATGAAGTTGAAAAGACTCAAGGTCAATCCTATAATAGCTTTTCTCTCAAGTACAGTTGCGGGAGTGAGTGAACTACTGCAGTATCTCCCCTCTACTGGGTGGTGGAGCTGCAGTCAAAAGCAGATTGGGGACCACTGTTCTGATTCTCAGTAAATCACAAGTATGCTTGTACGAGTGCATTTGTTAGTTTGTAATACTGATTTAGCCCAAACTATATGCTTTCAGGATCTTTTAACAATTATTTTCCTTTAGAACAAAACAGAGAAGAAGCTTAAAAGGTTATACAATACCTCAAACCTTTGCTTCAAATGCAGGTTGCTCTGGATGAAGCAGAAAATATGTATTAACACCAGCAGTTGTTAATGGTGATAATGACAACACGTTATCTCTACCACAAGGCGATAATGGGTTTTTTATTATTAAAGTAAGTTGCAGCCTTTATTTATAGACATCAGTTAAGTTAGAGAAAATGAAAATGCGAAATTACAGCACAGCACAAATTGCAGCAGCTCTTAAGACCCAGTGGGGGAGAATACACATGTATCATCTTATAGATTAAAAAGAACATACATTATTTTAGCCCAATATATCCATACGTATGTGGCTGTAAGGTTGAAGAAATAGGAAAGGTGGTCAAAGTAAACATCCTTTTAGATATAAATTTTTCTAAAAAGAAAAATGTGTTCTAAGACTAATGAGTTTTCTTAAACCAATCAAGTATAGACAAGGAGACATTATATGCTCTTCTCAATTATGACTTTCTTCCCCTTACATAACCTTACTTAGGAACAAACATGCAATAGCCAAATGGAATTTTCAGTAACTATTTAATACAGTGTAATGTTCTTTTCCTATAAATTTTAGACTGAAACTCTGTTTATTCAGTCTATAACACAACTGTGTAAAATATGGTATTTCCCAAAAGTGGCTCTGGAAGTTGTACTGCAGTCTGAAGAGATGTATTTCTATTAGTAAATTTGGTACTCAGGAAGACTATTCTATTTGGTTTGACCAATGCCAAAAAATAAAAAGGAAAATAAAATATAAAGAACAAAAATTAGTTGTAAGCATCATAGAAAGACAGGTAGGGAACTCGAGTCTTAAAGTGCTGCAGGTAGTTCAAAGAACAAAGCGCTCAAACAGAGGGGGGACAAAACCCTATTTTACTAAACACAATGCTATTGCTAATAATGAGTGAACAGGAAAAGAAGTAAAACCTTGTCTTGTTTCAGCTCCTGAAGGAGGAAAAGTTTCTATCCTCAAAAAACCTGAAGCAGTTTAATATTCCTGCTCACCAGCCCTGGGCTAGACACCTGTATCACAGTGACCCACACCAAACTCTGATGTAGAAACCCGGGAGGAAAAGCAATCAGTCATCATGGAATCATCATGTTACCTACAGAAGGAGGGCAAATTAACATCAAGAAGGCCAGAGAGAAGGTGTGGAAACAACCTAAGCACCCATCAACCCTGGAATGGATTAATTAACTGTGGTATTATGTATACCGTGGGATTCTATTCAGCCATAAAAAAGATGGAGACTTTATATCTTTTGTATTAACCTGGATAGAGTTGAAACACATTCTTCTTGGTAAAGTATCACAAGCATGCAAAAGTAAGTATCCAACGTACTCAATACTAATGCGAAGCCAGCTGACAAACGAATACACACACACACACACACACACACATACACGAGAAAAAAACTCAATTCAAGTTGGTGGGAGAAGGAGGATGGGAGGGGATTGGTGTGCTCCTATCTAATGAGCAGAATGTAAGGGTATATGGCACACCTCTTGGGTGTGGGGCACAACTACAACAGGGACTTTACCTAACAAATGCAAACATTGTAACCTAACCATTTGTACCCTCATATTAACCTGAAATTTTTTAAAAAGTAAAGGCCGGAGAGCAAAAGAATCATTGAATGCCAGTTGTAAAAACCCTATTTACCAAACAAGACTCAACAATCCAAAAACCCTTCATAGGTTGGAGGATTCGGGGGGAATGAACTAGCAATGATGTATGAATAAAGTCTGTTGTCTGAATTTCTATAGAGAGGAATCTTACTAAAGTTACATTTACTTGATTGAACACTTCTATGACAAACCCACAGCTAACATCATACTGAACAGTATAAAACTGAAAGCTTGTCCACTTATAATTGGAACCAGACAAGGATGTCCACTATTGCTAATATTACTCAACATATTTCTGGAAGTTCTAGCCAATGCAATCAGGCAAGAGAAGGATATAAAGGGCATTCAGATGGGGGCAGAGGAGGTCAAACTCTCCCTCTTTGCTGATGATATGATCTTATACTTAGAAAACCCCAAGAGACTCAACCACAAGACTCCTGGAAGTCATCAGGAAATACAGTAATGTCTCATGTTGTAAAATCAATGTTCACAAATCAGTAGCCTTTGTATATGACAATAATAGCCCAGTAGAGAAGCAAATCAAGGACACAATTCCCTTCACAGTAGCTTCAAAGAAAATGAAATACTTAGAAATATACCTGAGAGAAGAGGTGAAATCTTTTCAATGGGAATTATGAAAACCTAAGAAAAAATATTGCAGAAGACACTAACAAATGGCAGAATATACCATGCTCTTGGCTGGAAAGAACCAATGTTATCAAAATGTCTATTCTACCCAAAGCAATCTACAGATTCAGTGCAATCCCCATTAAAATACCAACATCATATTTTGAAGAACTGGAAAAAATAGTACTTTGTTTTGTATGGAACTAGAAAAAACCCTGTATAGCTAAGGCTATTTTTAGAAATAAAAACAAAGTCGGAGGCATCACCCTACCAGACTTCAGGCTGTATTACAAGTCTACAGTAATCAAAAGAGCATGGTCTTGGCACAAACATAGAGACATAGACATATGGAATAGAATAGAAAACCAAGAGATGAAACCAGTCTCTACTTACCATCTGATCTTTGATAAACCCAACAAAAGTGTACAGTGGGGAAAAGAATCCCTATTCAACAAATGGTGCTGAGAGAACAGGATAAACCCATGTAAAAGACTGAAATTCTATTCATACCACCACCCTGTAAACAAATTGACTCAAGATAGATAAGAGACTAAATCTAAGACATGAAATGATAAAAATCTTCTAAGAGTGTGTGGGGAAAATTCTTGATGATGTTGGACTGGGGAAAGATTTTATGACAAAGACTTCAGCGGCCATCACAACAACAAAAATTAACAAATGGGACTTAATTAAGCTGAAAAGCTTTTCCATAGCTAAGGGCACAAGTAAAGCAAAAACACAACCTTCAAAATGGGAAAAGGTAATTCCAGGGTTTCAATCTGACAAATGTCTGATAACTAGAATCTACAGAGAACTCAAATTAATCAACAGAAAAAGAGTGAACAATCCCATGTACTTCTGGGCAAAAGATATGAACAGAACATTCTCTGATGAAGACAGATGAATGGCTAAAAAACATTTTTGAAAAGTGCTCATCATTCCTGATCACCAGAGAAATGCAAATCAAAACCAGCCTGTCATATCCCCTAACCCCAGTGAGAACAGCCCACATCACAGGGTCTCAGAGCTGTAGATGTTGGCATGGATGTGGAGAGAAAGGAACACTTTTACACTGCTGGTGGGACTGCAAACTAATACCACCTTTTGGGAAGGCCTTATGGAGAATCCTCAAAGAACTCAAACTTGACCTCCCATTTGATCCTGCAATCCCATTATTAGGCATCTATCCAGAACAACAACAAAAAAATCCTTTTATCATAAGGACATTTGCACTAGACTGTTTACTGCAGCTCAATTTATAATCGCCAAAATGTGGAAACAACCTAAATGCCCACCAACCCAAGAATGGATTAACAAACTGTGGTAAATGTATACCATGGAATACTATTCAGCTATTAAAAAAGATGGAGACTTTACATCTTTTGTGTTAACCTGGATGGAGGTGGAACACATTCTTCTTAGTAAAGCATCAAAAAAATGGAGAAGCAAGAATCCAATGTACTTAATTCTAATATGAAGGCAGTAGATGATTTAATACAAGGTGGGAGGGTAAGGGAATGAGGGACTGGGGAGAGGGGAGGAGGGACCGGGGTCATGGTGTACGGCACACCTCTTGGGAGTGGGACACAATTAAAAGAGGGACTTTACCGAACAATTTCAATCAGTGCAACCTAATTCTCTGTACCCTCAATGAATACCAAACAATAAAAAAAAAATAAAATAAAGTACATTTATATGATATTTTCATCCACAAATGCTAGGGAAAAAAAGTATTTTTGAATAAACATCTCAATTAGTGCCTTTCAAAAAAAATTGTAAGTAAATGTATGACTACCATACAAATTTTTAATATTATATAATCTTGAATCCAAATCACATACTTTTTAGATATTTAATTATAAATGTACACAATACTACTTTTTCTCACTAAACAATCAAAAATTTCTCAATGCTACAAATGTTTAACACTTATATGTACTTTGTCCTTTTCCTTTGGGTTTTCTTATTCTTTATTTCTCTTTTTCCTTTTAAACATTTCCCTACTGTAAAATAATATATGCTCACAATAGGAAATAGAAAAACACGGAAAAGCAGAACAAATCACAGAGTCCTTACTCTCAAAAACACCGAGTATCATTACTTTGTGTATGGTTGCTTTTCTTTTCCTTTTTTTTGCAGTTTTTGGCAAGAGCCGGTTTGAACCCGCCACCTCCGGTATATTGGGCTGTCGCCCTACTCCTTTGAGCCACAGGTGCCGCCCTATGATTTCTTTTTGAGAACGTTTCTGGGGGGATGAAGAGATGATTTATGCCAGGTGTAGTTAAAAAAAACACTGTGTATAAAAATGGAGTACAAGCAGCAGCCCCCAATACAGAAGCGACAGTCTTTTTATAACCTAATCTTCCATTTCTGTGTGTTAAAAGTGAGTCCCTAGGTCCAGTCTACAAGTATGGGCCAGGGAAGGTCCAGTCTACATGTACAGGCCGGGGATTTCTAAGAACACGAACATCAGGAGATGGCAACCAATCATTAAGGGCCATTGCTGAGGCTTCCCGCAAATCCTATCATATGTTAAACATCTTCTAACCTTAAATATGTTGGTACTATTTTCTTAAGAAAAAATATCAGAGATGGACTACAGAGCTAAACAGCATGATAATTTTTTTAAGGTACATGATAAAAATCACTGTCCTTGTGTGTTAGAGAAGGACACAGCCAGCATGGTAATACAGTTTATTCTTTTAATCACTGCTGAATCCTATTCAATAACGAATTATCACAGATCTTCTCACTATAATCACAATGATATCTGTCTTTATTTTGGTTGTATAGAATCTGGTTTTGGTATCTGGGTATATTTCCTTCATTAAAAAAAAGAATAAAGTGCTTTTATAATACATAATACTTTATAAAGCATGGATTTAGGTGGGGAGAATTTCATGCATCAGAAAATGTGATTGAGCATAAAATTCTTAAGGGATGATGATGAAAGATTATGATCATACGTGTAATTAATAACCACCATTACTGAGCCCCTATTTAATATTACTTTCTCATTCTTTGGATGAGGAAACTGATGCTAACATTGTGTGACGGTTTTAAAAGTAATGTGCAAGAATTCTTCAACACTCCCTTCAAGAGATGGAAGTTCCTTCTGCCTTTGAGTATGAGTTGGACTTAGTCACTTGTAGTGAAAGAATGTTAATAAATGATACACCGTCACTTCTGATACTAGGTTATAAAAAGACTGTGACATATGTTTTGCATGTACTCCTGTGATGTGATAAGCAACCCTACTTAGAAGCCACAGGGCCAGGAACTGAAGCCTCCTATATGCATGTAAGCTAGAAAACGTATACTCCAAATACACAGCACTAAGCAAAAGCTTGACTGTGACCTCATGAGAGAGATTCTGAGCCAGAACAACATATATTCCTAACTCTCTAAAACTGGACGTAGTAATAAATGTTGTTTCACGTTGCTAAACTTTTAGGACTTTTATTACAAAGCAGTAGATGAATAATATATTAAGTAATCTGCCCGACATGACACACCCAGAAGTCATGGAGTTGAAGCTCTCAACCACTTCAGCACACTTGCTGTTAGGAAAGATGGAGAGGGCGAGAAAGGATCTGAGAAAAGTTACTTTCAGAGTGTTTCCCTCTGCTCTCAAGGAAAAGTAAAATAAAGGGCAAACACACTAGCTGTCCACCTGCTCCTTCTTCGAAAGATTATATGAAAACACACTTGCCATTCCCCCCAACAGAATCTTGTTCTGAAACATCTCAGATACATGTCAAATGAGAGCCTTTGTTAAGGTGTTCACCATGACCCCACAGGTGAGAGGCTCTTCTACAGCTTGAACTTTACCTTGGGAGTAAGAACAATGTAACCTAACAATTTGCACCCTCATATTAATTTGAAGTAAAGAAAAAAGAAAAAAAAGTCTGATTTAATTAATCAGGTTGTCTGTTTCCAGATCAGAACTGAATTTCCTAATTTAGTAGTTCTCAAAGTACAGTGCTTGTGCCAGCAGCATCAGAATCAGCCTGGAGTCAGAACTACATATTTTGGGTCCCCACTCCAGGCTACTAAATGGAAATTTCTGTAGATGAAGCTCAAGAATCTGAACAATCTCTCCAGGTGATTTTATGCAACTACTCTAGGTGAAAATGACAGTGGCTGCCTAATGGCTTTGTGCCTACTAATAGTAAGAAGTGTCTTCCAGAGGAGAGCAGAGGCTTTGGGTAGCCTTCAGCTTAATTAAAATGTTTAAAGAGATTTAATTACTAAATGCCAACCCATACAAATGTAAAGATCTTCCCTACAGAGGCTTTATGATGAATTGAATGCATTTTTTAATCAACTGCTTGGCAAGCACTATGGGTTTCCTTGTTTGTAAATAGCTATACTAGTGCTAAACATATTTATTCACAACTTGACAAGAAATATTGCCCTGTAATTAATCATCCCCCAATCCTAATTCAGACAAAATAAAAAGAATACACCCAAAATGTGCTTCCCCTTTTCAATTTAAAGTCATACATATAAATAATACAGTCAGCCCTCCGCATCCATGGCTTCCACATCCATGAATTCAACCAATCAGATTGAAAAGATCCAGGGGTGTGGGGCAAGATGGCTGTGTCTGTACCAAAAAGATACAGACCCCCCATTATTTCCTAAACAATGCAGTATAACAACTACTTATGTAGCATTTACATTGTATTAGGTATTATAAATAATCTGGGATGTATTAGGTATTGTAAGTAATCTAGGATGATTTAAAGTACAATAAGTTAACCACACAAGAGACTGCGACAAACTGGTCAGCATACAGGAGGTGGTCAACATAAGGAACTAGGCCTATTGTACTGATGCGTACCTGTGGCAACCTGTCTGGTCTATGAAAAACTAGGTCAACTTAAGGAGGTGGTCAATGTAGGAAGGTGCTCAACTATGGAGGTTCTACTATATACGGGAGGATGTGCATGAGTTACATCATTTTGTATCAAGAACTTGAGCATCTGCTGATACTGATACTTGGAGGGAGTCCAGGAGTTAAACCCTCTCAGACACCCAGGGATGACTGTAATCAGACTTATCTGCAATCTATATGTGCACAGGCCTTCATCAGAAAACAATGCCAGACACTCAAAGCAAGCTGGTCATCCAAGCAGAATTTCACTTAAAAAAACATATAACTAGAAAAAAATCACTATTCATTTGAACTATTTTCAATTGTGAGTTATTAAAACCAGGTTATATATTAAGTGCCTTAATGAATTTATTTATTTATTTATTTTTGGTATTTCAGGCTAGTGGGAGTACACAAACAATTAGGTCACAATATTTGAACTGGTTAGGTAGAGTACCTCTCGTAATTGTGTCCCACATCCAAAAGGTGTGCCATTTACCCCTACATTGTGCCCAATAAGACACCGATCCTTAAATCATCTAAGTTTGAGAAAAAACTGATTAAAATTAAAGGATTAAAAGTAGTTTTTGAAACACGTTAAAAAACAATCATCACTAGCAATTAGCTCAGGGAAAATTCATTGTTCTCTGGTTCACTAGTTTTATTTAATGTGTGTTCTCAAGATGCAGATGTTAACAGGAATCGCTCTCAACTGGATAACTTGCTAAAATTCAAGGCAAATAAAACTGAGTTAATTTTCAAAAAATCATTTTACTTACTTATCTCTAGGATTTCTACCTCATATTCTAATGTAATAATAGTAGAAGCACCATAAAATACAATTAAATATAAAATTCACCATAAAGTTGACCCCCAACAATGAAAAGAAATATTATCAAGTCATTAGAAAAAAACAACTGTTTGATTATAATAAAAATGATTTTTTAAGTGTGTGGGAGTAGGTTTTTCTCACTATCTTTTCTATATTCACTGAGCAATTATTACATGGCAGGCATTTGGACAGATGTAATACTCTGGTTGAATATGCTCATGATCTGGGGGTGAAGGAGAGTAAAGAACATATGTTGGGTGTAGAGAATAAAGACCCTAATAGTAGACATACAGTGCAAGCAAGCAAGATGCTTTAGAAGGAAGCTTTTGACTCCCACCATCGATCTGTTAATGAACTATATTCCAAATCAACACATTTGCCAGTGGAGAAGATGGTTCATAAAAACTTGAGACATTTCTTTTAAAAAGTAAATGAAATAGTCATATGTTGTTCTAGTAGTTTTACTTCTAACAATTTATCAGAAATACAAAAGTTCACAAAGACACATAGCTGAGGCCAGGCGTGGTGGCTCATGCCTGTAATTCCAGCAGTCTAGGAAGCTGAGGTGGGTGGATTGTCTGAGCTCAGGAGTCCAAGACCTGCCTGAGCCAGCACGAGACCTTGTCTCTAAAAAAATAGCTGGGCATTGTGGCCAGGCACCTGTAGTCCCAGCTACTAGGGAGGCCGAGGAAAGAGAATTGCGTAAGCCCAAGAGTTTGAGGTTGCTGTGAGCTGTGATGCTAACAGAACTCTACTGAGGGTGACAAAGTGAGACTCTGTCTCAAAAAAACCCAAAAAAACAACCAAAAGACACATAGCTGATGTTCACTGAAGGAAAAAACCCATAAAAGTACAAATAATCTAATATTCACTAAGATGTTTAATAAATTATTAAACATTCATTTTATGGAATGCTATGCAATCATGAAAAAGAATAGTTTCATTTATATTAACATAAAAATATCTCTAAGACCTATTAATAGGTGAAAATGTAAGTCACAGAATAACTTAATGATGGGTACATTTATTTAAAGAACAAATTAAGAAAAATGTGCGCATATATATGTCCATGAATGTTAGTTAACACATTGAAAGGTGAACTGAGAAGACTCATACCTAAATTCTGATTCTGATTGGTACTAGGAAATAATTTACTTCTAACATGTTTAAACTGGCCAGGTGCAATGGCTCACATAGGAGAATCCTTTGAGCTCAGAAGTTCGAGACCAGCCTGAGCAAGAGTGCGATCCTGTCTCCAGTAAAAATGCAAAAATTAGCTGGGCATGGTAGCAAGTGAGCACCTGTAGTCCCAGCTACTCAGGAGGCTAAGGTAGGAGGATTGCTTGAACCTAAGAGGTTGAGCTTGCTGTGAGCTAGGCTGATGCTACGGCCCTCTTGCCTGGGCAACGGAGTGAGACTCTGCCACATACAAACAAAAAAATAATAAAATAAAAAATAGGATGCTTAAACTACATGAAAATACAGCATTCCCACAAAATGCATAAAAAAGGGCTTTTTTTCTTGTAGTGAGTAAACTCTAGTTATTCTGACTGCTTGCTTACTTTGTTACTGTTGATTCTGGTAGAAAAAAAAATCATTTTAAAATCCATTAAGTTCATAATGAATATAGACTCCTAACATGTACAGATGGAAGTAATATAAAAACACTAACTTGTTGAATATTGATTGCTTTTTTGTTTTTATAGTAACACATTATTGTACATTTACTTTGTAGAAGTGAGGTGGTTTATGGTGTTTCCTAAATTCTATTAAGAAAATTTTAGAAAGAAAAAGTGACTGTGACAGATTAAAAACCAAACCCAAAGTAGGTCTGGCTTGGCAAACCACTCTGATTAAGTAGCTCCTTTTCATTTTGGCCCCTGAAATTTAAAAAAGCCACTATATGTGTGTGTGTGTGTGTGTGTGTGTGTGTGTGTGTTCTGCCCCTTGGGAACTATGTCTATGTTTTCCAAAAGCCAGTAAAGAATGCCACATCTTAAGCACTAGAAAATCTATAAGCTTTACCTTGAATCTTTGCTTTCATAGGATTTGAAGAAAATCTGAACATGTAGATAGCTGGCCACTACCATATAGAAATTTAATAGTGACCAGAGGAAATTTAAAAGCTAAAATCTCTACATTAATTCTCCAGTCATACAAAGAACAGAGGGTGAATGAATAGCTTAATATTTCTGGAAATAGTTTCAGGTCACATATTTTATTTTATTTTATTTTTGAGACAGAGCCTCAAGCTGTCACCCTGGATAGAGTGCCGTAGCATCACAGCTCACAGCAACCTCCAATTCCTGGGTTTAAGCGAGTCTCCTGCCTCTGCCTCCCAAGTAGCTGGGACTACAGGCACCTGCCACAACGCCCGGCCATTTTTTGGTTGCAGCCATTATTGTTGTTTGGCGGGCCTGGGCTGGATTCAAACCCGCCAGCTCAGGTGTACATGGCTAGTGCCTTAGCCAGTTGAGCCACAGGTGCCAAGCCAAGGTCACATATTTTAAATTCTTCAATAACCAACCCTCTTTTCCTATAGTAGTTAAGTACATACCACCTCTGCCTTTTTTTTTTGGTTTGGCCAAACCAATGAATCTTTGTTTATTATTTACTGAATATTTTAAAACTTTAATACTTCATTTAAAAAGAGAGCAGTATCACTATCAATAATAAAAAAGTTGTATTAATTCCTATAAATTCACTGTAACAATATAAGTACCAAAAATTAAAATGTTTTTATTAAATTCTAACTAGATATATCCTGCCAGTGGCTCTGAGCCAAAGCAAAGTGGTAAAGCTATATTAGTACCAAGATACTTTGAGATTTTCAAGAACTGAAAAAGAATTAAAGACAGAATAAGCTTTCTCATTTTTCCTCTAATATTATAATGTGAAATTTCTCAAGTATATAGAGAAGTTGAAAAAAATCAAACAGAGAACACCATGTACCCATCATCTACATACTACCAGTTTGCATTTGCTATCTTTCTTTTATCACACATCAATCCTTCTATCCATTAACCACCCAAAGAGTTCACTCAAGAATCAGCCGGTCTTAATCCACAATTTGTGGAAATGCTATTTTAAAGATAACACAATCATCTCCTAAATCCTTTTGCCCATCCCAGAAGGCTTGCTAATCCATCTGGCCCATGGCTATCGTTTTTTTCTTAATTTTATCTAGTCCTAACACATAAGTGCTGAACTAATCTGAACAAACTACTTACAATCTCTACTTGATATAAAATGCCATCCCCAGCCTGGCCCTAATTCACTCCTTTGACCTCATGGTAACTCCAGCAGCTATAGTTTACTGAGAGTTTATGATATGCTAGGCTCTGTCGTAAGATTTCACTTGCTTACCTCATATACCCCTCAAAACAGATCTGTCATTAACAGAAAGATATTCTACCAAAATTACTACAAATTTTTATCTCTTTCCTTATACTTTTTATTTCAGGGGGTATTATAGTTGGAATTAGCTTAAAATAATGGTCAAATGTCTCAGAATGTCTGTAAGATTACTTTTTAGATAATAGATCATATATTCATAAAGCCTTAAAGTTTGAAAAAACTTTAAATATAGTATTAGCTGTGATCACTGGTGAACTGCTGAGGGTTTGGGGGTTGGTGTCTGATTTTTTGTGTTTGCCAATTTCCATGGTGTAAATACTCTTGCTGTGACCAATTTCAAGCTTCCAATTGTTCAATAACATGATCACAAAATTTCTAAATATTTAACACCAGTGGTATTAGTACAGCTCCCTTAAAGAAAAGGTAAGGATTATGAGAACTAACACAATTATCAATAAATATGTTGTTCAAAGTCACAGGTAAAAAAAGGTATCAGTGTCAATGTTAGAAGCAAGGTTAACTGATTTAGTCTAGTCTGCTTACTCTCAACTCCCTATAATCACCTAGTAATTGTGAAAAGATAACTTTGCTCAATCTCACACCAGAGCACTAAGAAAATCATCAACATAATCATTATCTCTAGGAATTACTCTTTCCCTATAGAAGGAAAAAAAAAAATTCTCCAGGTCCTTATAATACAACCAAAGTCAACAACTCCTATAATTCTCTCCCTTATTTTATGTTGCCTGGTTGGGTTGCTTGGTAAGAGAATCTTATTCCTTTATATTAACTTGGTAGAATGAATGAAATACATTAATAAAAACCACAAATTATTGTAATATTTTAAAAGGGTGTAAGATTCAAGTATATACCATACGTGGCCATGAATTCTATCTATTGAAATATTTTCTAAGCTTTTGCACCTACTTTTACAAAGATGAGACTGACTCGTAACTAGTGCATTTATTTTATGTGAATAGGTGTTATCTATGTTCTGTGAGTGGTAATAATTGGTTCTCTTAACAGATTAAAAATATTTTTTCTATTAAGTTTCTTTATCAAACCCTCTTTGATATGTAGAAAAGAGATAACTTTCACTTAGTTATCATAAGTTTCTTATCAAGATAACTCAACAATTCGCATCCAATTTAGTTCTCTTTTCCCTCTGTCTCTCATTTCTTTCTTTCCCTCTTTCCACTCAAATATTTATCAAGCATCTGCCAAGTGTAGACTACTAAATCTAATCCAAGACACCTCTCTGTATCAGAGATGACATCTAATAAAATATTCTGTCATTTTGCACCTGAAATTCTATTCAGGACTGCATCTCTAAACTATAGTTCAATTAGTAGCTTTGTATACAAGTCATGAATATCATTTTAATTTGCAGTCCTTTTGTGAATATATGCAAGAGTCTTCTAGCCAAATCAGTTGCATTTTGCAACTGTATAATCTCACATGTTTTAAAGGAAGCCTTTTCAATTGGAATCACAGACTGGGGCCTCGGTAGTTTGTCCTATTCCCTTTCTGAACTCTTATAAGTTCTTCAACCCTGAAACTCATTATTCACTTCTGTGTTACCTTCATCTTCAGGATGTTTCTCATCTTCACCTGGTACCTGATTAGCAAGAACTATAACACTAAATTTCATATAGTATGATGTTTGGGCTGGGCACAGTGGCTCACACCTATACTCCTGGCACTTTGCGAGACTGAGGAGAGGGGATCCCTTGAGTTCACAAGTTCAAGACCAGTCTGAGCAAGAGTAAGACTTGCTCCAACCCCATCTCTACTACAACTATAAAAACTAGCCATGTGTAGTAGCACTGGCCTGTAGTCCTAACTACTTGGGAAACTGAGACAAGAGGATTGCTCAAACTCAGGAGTTTGAAGTTGCTGTGAGTTATGATACTATGGCACTCTACCCAGGGCCACAGAGTGAGACTCTGTCTCAAAAAAAAAAAATACTATGATGTTTGAGTTATGTGAGCATTTTCTTCTTCAAAGGAATAATGTGAATAAAATTATCTCAATATGTACAGACTGTTATAACAAAATACTATAAACTAGGTAGCATAGCAACAACAGAAATTTATTTCTCACAGGTCTGGAGGCTGGGAAGACCATGATCAAAGCACTGGAAGATGAGAGTCTGGTGAGGAGCCACTTTCTGGATCCCAGGTGATGTCTTTTGCCTTCACCTTCACATGGTGCGAGGGGTGATAAAGTTCCCTTAAGCTATGTCATAGTGCCCCTAATCCCATTACAGAAGGGGAAAACTTCATAACCTCATCACCCCACAATAATAACACCATGAAGATTAGGATTTTCACCTAGGAATGGTGGTGATTGTGGGGATTCAACAACAACATAATTATTTAGTGTGACATTTTTTTCTTTCTTTCTGGTTACAAATTAGAAAGTAAGATAAAAAAAAAAAATCTTTCAATGCAATTATTTTCCAATTGTGGAAAACTCTTGATATTCCTCCATGGAAGACCCATATCCACCCTGTAGCTCCCAACCAAACACTGCCTCTTGAAAATCTGTGTGTTCTTTGGTCTCATGTATATCAGTTACTAATGTGACCATATAGTTCAAACACAATTCTAGCTGTGTATGGCAGGAATATATCCAGAATGCCATGATGTTCTTGGCTTGTCATTTCACACATTTTTGGTGCTCAAATGGTTTAAACTTCTCCATTACTGCCTATTATTCTTACACAAAACCTGTTAAGAAAATTAGAGGCTAATGGGGCTGATGACAGCCTTAGAGCAATATACATTGCTTAAAAAATTTGTAGGCTTAAGCAAGTGTAAATCTTATTTTCATTCCAAAGATTTTATAACAAGTTGATTTAGAACTGCATAAAAATAGCAAAAGAAACATTAAATCATGAGTTCTTTTAAGGACAGGGACAATATTTTACTTATTTATATGTATCTAGTACTTAGAACAGTACCTAGTATATACAGTAATACAGTACATGTTTAATAAATAATAAAGCCTCAGCTTTGCAACTGAGGAACAGGGTGAGTGACAGGCTTGTGGTTGTACTGGTGGTTATAAAACAATACTTTTTCACCTTTGGAACAATGTAAAACCTCAAATACACAGAAAAATATAGAGAAGGTGAGATAATTATATAGACTACCCATATACACTCTACCTACATTTAACAGTATGTTTTATCATATTTGCTTTCTCTCTCTTTCTGTATTTGAGTGTGTATGTATTTATTGTTGAGCCATTTCACACAGTAAGTTGCCTATATTATGACACTGTGCTCCCATATACTTGGGCCTGCCTCGCTTATTAATAGGGACGTTCTTGTACATAATCACAAAACATAATGGGAACACCTAAGAAACTGAACAATAATTTCCTAATATCCTCTAATATGTAAATTGTAATGAAATTGCCCCAATTATTTGAAGAATGTCTTATAGACACACACTCCCCAAAGCAGCATCCATTCAAAGTTCACACTTTGCAAGTGCTTCTTTGGGTTATTTCATCATATTCAGTCTTTAAAATTTGCTTATTTCATGTTTTCCATTTCTACCACATGTTTTTTAGTCCATTAGCTCCTGGATGATAGTAAATATTTTAGAATCCATAACTTGAAACTGAGCTTTGTGGATTAGGTGAAAAAAAAAAATTGTAAAAAAAAAAGAAAGAAAGAAAGAAAAACAAACATTAAAGACACCTCTCATTCATCCTGCCCACCCTTTTCGTGAAGGCCAGGTGCTGCATCCTCCCACAGGTGAGGCATTAGTTCGCCTTTGGCATACACTTGCAATTTGGGGCAGCAATCATTACAAGCATCTTTCATGTTTGCCTAAACAACTTACTTTAAATCCCCTGACCAAAAAGAGAGGCTGCTTTCCAGAATCAGATTGGAGGAAAAGAAGAAACTTTAAATTTCTGCTCCTAAAAATGGATGTTGGAAAGTGATATATATTGGCAATGTAAAATACTTTTGATGGGGAGAATGCAGAAATTAACTTTCTAACTTAAACTATTTCAATTTTATAATTCTCAATTTTAGGATAATCACAGTGATCAAAATATACTATATTGTGCTTCAGGTACTGGGTGGAGGGAAAAAACCCAACGGGACAGAGAGAGCTTGTTAGAGAATGTGGCAAAGAAAGTGAAAAAAAAATTTTTTTTTAAAAGAGAGAAAAATAAAGATGTCCAAATGTACTAGTACTAGATATTAGTATGAAAAGGGTGGCCCTTTTCATTTTTTGTTCTACCACCTAGTATTCCAGTCCCACCAAAATTACCACCATTCCCCAGGCCTTTACCTGCCCTCTCTCACCCTGCTATGAGAATATATGGGAGAGAGGCACCCAGTGCTACCCAAATTTAAAGTATAATTGCCACTGTTATAATATTTAGCTATAATTCTACCTTTGGAAGCAATAAAACCTCAATCATGGGTAATTTACTTCCAGACATTAATTGGTATAAGGCAGATACTATGAAGATAACATGTGTTAATTCATTTCATTCTCTTAGTAGCAGAGTCTCAAGAGAATGCCTATTCTATGACATTCTTTAGCAGCACTTTCAACCCAGAATTATGTGATTGCTATCTGGGTAATGAGATGTAAATAAAACTATGGTGTGGGACTTCTAGTATCTAGCCTGGCCTCACTCTCATTGGTACCTGAATATTATAAATTAAAATGCATAAGATTCTATTCCTTTAATACTAATTATGAGGAATTAATTGGGTCAAAAATATATGGCCCATTGTATTCAAGGGCTACAACACAGGAAAGTCTTAGGAATTCTAGAGAAGCCAAAGGGAAAATAGATTTCTCTATGGAAGAAATCAGCGTTCCTCATATGTAACTAAGAAAGATGTTTGTCTACTCAGATATTTGTTCCTCATTCAAAGCTTTACTGGATGCTGAATTGAATATAGATAGTAGAGGAAGATGTAGCTGATAATAGGAACAGAGTTGCTGTACTATCTATCCATGGTCCATGAGGGCACAGAAGACACATTCATCTCAAACAAGGGTATGGTAATTTCAGGCCTCATTAGAAACACAAGGAGATGAAATCAACTGTAAGTCAGACAGGAAAGAATCAAAATCAGTAAGAAAAGAATTTTTAATTTCAAGCTTCTAAGGAGAAACTATAAATGATGCAAAGTTTAAAACAGATCAGGAAAAATACATCATGGTATCTATCTCAAGCAAAACCACTAAACTTGAAAAGTTTCTTGGAGACATTCAGCTCTGAATATTTAAAAGCAAATGCACACATTTGCCAGAGGAAAATATTAAAATGAAGTCTAGGATGATACACACCAAAATATTAATGTGGACATAAATGACTCTGGGTTATTTTCCCTTTCTTCCTTTTACCTTTATGTAGTCTTTGAAATTTTTAAATTGTGAACAGATCATTTGTATATAGAGTTTTTACAAAAAAGAAAATGTTCAAGCAGACATATAACAACATGGTATGAACATTACACATGGAAGGCTCATCGAATCCAAACACTTCCCAAATGTCCTCCACAAAACAATCTAATGACTTGCTCTTAATGAAAGAAAGGTGCCTGCTAATGGCCCCCACTTGGGGATGCTGCTAACGGTTGTAACCAGCACCTCTCAGATGTGGACTAGAGCCTCACTTCTCAAAGTGTGGGTCTCCAGATCAGCAGCATTCAAATACCTGGAAACGGGAGGCATCCGCTTGTAGGGAGAGAGGGTTTTTAATTTCCTTCTCCTACAAATGTCATGCTCTAAAGTGATATATGGAAATGTAAAACAATTTTGGTGGGGAGAATATGCAAGAATTAGCTAACTTGAACAATTTTAATTATATGATTTTCAATGTCACATTTATTTATTACAAATGTAGAATCTCTGGCCCCAACTCAGACCTGCTTGAATTGGGGAATTACTAAGCTAGGGAAATTATTCTACCCCCCTATTTACAACAGATATGCCCAGAAAAATATTGATAGTAGTGTTATTTAAACTAAGAGATATGGAAATAAAATTTAATCATTCCACATTTGTGTATGAACTGTTTTCCACCAACGTCATCTTATAACAACAACAAAATAATAAAAACAGCTATTAGTACTATTTCTTCTACTACTACTACATCAAAAGAGAGCAATTAACTTTACCACTCTTAAGACACACTGGGGCACATGCTTGTGCAGTCTGCAACTCTGGTGTCCTATAATGAACCTGTCAATGTTTATGAATTAACAAGTCTCTTTTTCTTCAGTATGGGCTGAGTCTGTGCCTTGCTTTAGCCCCTAGGACGTGGCAGCAGAGACACTGTACCAGTTCCTGGCCAATGCCTTGTGAAGACCTGGCATTCTCTGTCTTTGTTCTTTTGGAAGCTGTAGGCACCATGTAAAAATTCTAATTCCTCTGCCTGAGAGGCCACACACAGACACCACAGTGGCAAGATCACATGAGAGAACAAAGTCCTCAAACAACATGGGGATGAGGGTCCAGCCTGCAGCCCTGAATGCAGTGCCATGAGTGAACATGGGCAAGAATGGCAGAAGGACTGCCCACCTGATCCCATGTCAGACTGCTGAACTATAAGATAATAACATGGTTATTGTTTTAAACCCCCAAGTTTTGAGGTGGTTGCTATTTAGAAATAATAGTTAAAATCAGTGCTTTATAAGACATTTATTTGTTCCTTTCAAACTCAACAAATAGGTACTAATATCCTCTTTCTACAGAAGGGTTTATCTAATTTGAGTAAGGACACACATCAGTAAGTGCAGGAGCTGGGGCTTCACTAAAAAAGAGCAATTCTGTATATTCACCACATATCAGCTCAGTTATTGATTTCGGTGGAGGAGCCATTTCCTATTACTGGCCTATGTCTTCTCATCACTAAAAAGACTGAACTAATTCAGTGAATTTCTAAGATTCTTTTCAGCTCAGAAATTCTGTCACTCTGCTTCAATGAGTAGTCCACCTTTATTGCTTATATAGGTGGTCTCCAGCATGTCACACACACCTGTGGATGTGCTGTTCTGTTGAGCAAAGGCGAGAAGGGTGAAAAGCACCCTGAGCACATCCCTCCCCAACCATGCAGGCCGTCAGAAGCACAGGACCACACCACCAGGTGGGAAGGGGACACCTAATGCAGATTAAAACATTCGAAGCAGCTGCCCTTCTGGAATGTCTTTAAACAACTCAGTCTGTCATATGGTCCTTT
The DNA here is from genome assembly GCA_963573935.1 of Arctocebus calabarensis. Lineage (NCBI taxonomy): Eukaryota > Metazoa > Chordata > Mammalia > Primates > Lorisidae > Arctocebus > Arctocebus calabarensis. The sequence goes on along the minus strand of CAUYON010126590.1, from coordinate 16,822 downwards.
GAGCTTTTCAATTAAAACAGAAATGGCAACATGCAAACATTACCATTTCCTTTTCAGTTTGCTAATTTGTGTATAAGAAAGTCTTTCAACAAGAAAAACACAGGGTTAATCACCTTTGAGACCCAATATAACAAAGTAGCCTAGAAAGAGAAAGGGGCTTTTCAAAAATTATTTGATGTGATCAATCAAACCTAATCTATTTTAATTAATTCACACGAAGGTCAATTATCCAAATGCTCTAATTCAGCCTGCACCTGATCTTGATGACCAGTGAACCATTCAAAGGGCAGCTGTTTTGTGTGTGCATGTTTTAATATGAATCAGTTATCACATTTTTACATTTTCTTCTTTTTCTATTAGTTAAGCTAACATGGCCTGCTTGATAAAGAACATTTAAGTAGAGGGGGAAAACACTCAGGATTCTTTGTATTCGGCAATGAAAACATATTTTCGATGGCCTTTCGCTAGTCAATGTATATGGAAACCCACCAGAGTCACACTATCACCATCTATTTGAAGGAAAACACCACAACAGCTTTAAGGAATACTGATACCACCTTTAGAAGAACCCTATACCGAATAGCAGACCATGTGCTATGCACTTCTGTTGGCACTAAACTAGCTTCACCCACAAGATGAGCCACTGGACTGGTGGCCTATATGCTGGTAGGATGCAGGCAGCAAACCTATTTCATAGGCCGATCACTCTTTCCTCTGAAGCTATTTCATCTTCAGAATGAGCCTAAAATGCATATCGAGGAACAACATACATCTGTCTTTACACTCCTCGTGAAGGCTTCTGCTTGTTGATTTGCTCAAGGGTGAAGTTTAAATTTGAGTCAACTTGTTTATTTGTGGTATAATGGAAGATAAATTTACCAGAGAAGAACAAAAACATTGGAAGTACTCCATGGTAAATGAGAGAAACTATGCCAAAGCTCTTTGCAGCAAGACTAGATCAGTTGAAAACTGTATTTGGATGCTAGGAACAAAGAAATAAATATAAGGAATTAAACATACAAAGATTTATTCTCGCACATAAAAAAAGATGGATAGTAGATAGGCCTGGACTGGCATGGTGCTACTTAGAGCCAAGCAGCCCTTTGCTTTGTCTCCTCTACCACGTAAGGCCATCTCTACGTTTACAGGACTGCTGAGGGCTGCTCTAGCCATTCTAGATGCACTCCACACCTCTTGGGGACAGGATACAACTGTAAGAGGGATTTACCTAACAAATGCAATCAGTCTAACCTAATTGTTTGTACCCTCAGTGAACCTGACACAATAAAAAATAAAAGCATTCCAAGCAGCAGGGGAAAGGGAAAAAGAAAAAGGGGTCCTCTTCCAGCTGCTTTAGTTTCTTAAAAACAGGCTTGCCCATATGTATACCACGGAAAACTATTTAGCCCTAAAGAAAGATGGAGACTTTACATCTTTTGTATTTACCTGGAAGAATCTGGAGAACACCCTCCTAAGTAAAGTATCACAAGAATGGAAAAGCAAGCATCCAAAGTCCTCAATACGAACATGAAAGTAGGAGATGAATGACCACATGCCCACAGGAGGGAAACACAAATTCAAGAAGCAGGAAAGGGGGAGGGGGATGAAGGAAGAAGGTTTTGTCAGCTCCCACCTAACGGGCACAAAGTAGGGGTGAGTATACAGCACAACCCCTTGGGTGAAGGGCTCAACTACAACTTGGACTTTACCTAACAAACGCAAACAATGTAACCTAATCATATGTAGTCTTACATTAATCTGAAAGAAAAAAAAAAAAAGGAAATGAAGAAATTGAGCCCCACCGAAAAAAACCCAAACCCTAAAATAGCCTTGCCACATCATGCTTTTGCCTACATATCATTGGCCAGAAAGCAGTCACATGATTCTACCAGCTGAAAGGGAAGTCACATGATTCTACCAGCTGAAAGGGAAGTCACATGATTCTACCAGCTGAAAGTAAAGTTGAAAAATAGAACAGATACAGTAGACCTCTATAGCTGACCACCTCCTTCACTGACTATCTCAAGTTGACCTAATTTTCAAAGCCTGGACATGCATCACATGTACGTTAGGCCTAGTTCTTATGTTGACCTGTTTGTCACAGTCCCTTGGTCAAATTACAGAGGTTCTACTGTATTTTGTTGAAATTCTACTACTAAGGAAGAAATAAAAAATTGACACTGGATGTTCCAATAGCCTCTGCCATGCCCCAATTATCATCTTGGTAGTAAATCACCCATGACCGAGTTCTTATTGTTAGTGGTAAATGCACTGAGAAAAATAGTAACAGTGGTAATAATACTTTGAATTTGAAGAACTTCCATGTAAAAGTTACAATTTGATTCCCACAATAATCACACGGGAGGAACAGTAAAGTGACCACACTAATTGACAGAGAGCAGAAATTAGTGGCAGTCCCTGCTATTTATTAAATACCAGATTCTGGGCTGAGTGCTGCCTTGCCTTACTGTAACCAACCTTTACATCAACTTTATAAAGTTTTTATTAAGGCTATTTTACAGAAAAGACATTGACTTTAGAGATAGGAAGTGACTTTCCTAAGGTAGTATCTTTTGCTACAAGACAGAAAAACTCTAGTAAGGTCCTCCTGCTCGCCCTGGTGTTATCACCCGAATGAGGTCATTAATATTCTCATTTTACAGTGAAGGAAACTAAGGTGCAAATAACTGAAGTGCCTTAATTTCCCACAATTATAATTTACTATAATTTCAAACCAATGGTAGCATTTTGATTGTAAAAATGATTTTTTAACCCACACAGCCCTGAAAGGGTCCAAAGGAGTTAGGACATCTGGCTTCTCATCCCACCTTTGTACTTTACCAGGGATTTTGATTGGATCATAAAAACAACACATACTCACTGGGAAGGAAAAATTAAAACAATACAGAAAAGAGCAATTAAAAAGTCATCCCAAACTCCACCAGTTGGAGAGAATATAGACATGTGAACATTTTGGTGAGAATTCTCTGGGATTTTTCTAATAAATATGGAAAGATGGGGAGGGGGACGTGGAGAGAGAAAGGTAAAGTGATTTGTCTAATGTCTCTGAGCTACAGAGCAAGGACTCAGGTTCACTCTGCCCAAGTCTGCAGCTGTATTCTCTCACCCAGGACAATCAGGAGTTTTACCTTTCCTGCTGTAAGACTGCCCTATACATGTAGAATTTAAAATTCCATGACGAAAGTCTACTCTTCTCTTTTAATGTGTTTTTTTTTTTTAAACTGCCTTTTAAAAATTTCTCTTCCAAGCACCAAGATGAAGAAAGCTATGACCACTAACAAATTACCCACACCATACACGAGCTTTAACATTCTACACAAGACTTGGGGTTTTGAACATTAACAATCCAATGAAGCCAACTCATTTCTCATTTTCTTTTGCCAGCTCCATAAATCTGTTTGAAATCTTAAGTACAGATTATATATTTAAGTGATTCTGGTATTCTGGCAAGTAGCAACATAAAATGTAATTAGAATTCCATATAACTATTACGGAAGAAGCACAAAGTAACATGGCATTCTGAGGAGGAGGGGGTTTGTGCATTCATTTTGGTATTTTTTGACTCATTTATTATGTATCAGGCACTGGGAAGACAGATCAACCAGAAAAAGGTACTAGTTCTTCCCCAGGTGTCCAGGGCTCCTTACCTTGGATACCATCACCTTTTAGGCCGGATCATTCCTTTGGGGTGAGCTGTCCCATGCATTGTGAAGCAGTGTCCCTGGCCTCCTCCCAGGCATCCTCCCACTAGATGCCAGTAGCACATTCAACCAAAACTGACAGCCAAAAATGTCTGTAAGTATAGTCAAATGTCCTGCCAGAGTTGGGGCTGCCCTCTGAAAACCACTGTTCTAAGTAGACCCCTCCAGTTCACAAAACCTGGGAAGATTTCCAAGAAGATAGTGATAACTGAGACAGCCCACATGAGGTGGGAGAGGATAACATTCTGAGACTAGGGTTTCTGGGATAAATGGTAGAGTCCACGCCACCCTTGGAAGGTACAGTGGCCTGAGGCCAGATGAGATGAGCGTCTGGACCTCTTACTCACGAGTTTAGAATTTTGTCTGCAGAAAGTACAGACTGTGATTCTTTCTTTCTCTCTCTCTCTCTCAAACACACACACACACACACACGCAGGTTTTCATCCACGATTGTTGGCCAATAACTCCCACAGACCTTGGTTCAGTCTTGTTGCGGTACTTTAGGCCTCAGAAAACAGAATATCTTTCTCACTGCCCCTGCTCTTCTTTCTTACCTGCTCCTTCTTCTCCTAAGGTAGGAGAAACTAAAAATATACTCTCATCTTCCCCCACCTTTCTGACTGTGGGTCATAAGACTCTTCTTTCATAAGGAAGCCTGCCCCATACCCAGGAGGAAGGAATGCCACAGAGAAGCCAAGAAGAATTTGAACAGATAAGCCTTGCTGGGTTTCCCCACTCATTCTATTAGTATGGTATCATACCCTTTAATCCAGTTACATTTCTACATGCTTGTCAATCACACCTATCCAAAGAAGTCTCCATAAAAGGCCCAATAGGACAGGGTACAGAGAGCTTCTCAGTAGCAGAACACACATAGATTCCCAGAGGGTGACATGTCAGGACATGAAAGCTCCGTTCCCCTTCCCATATCTTGCCCTACACATATTTTTATGTGTATTTTCTATGCTGTGTTCTGCGAGGTACTCTAGCTAATGGATCAAACCGAAGGAGGGGGTTGTGTGAACCCTGATTTATTGTGGATGGCCGGAAGCACAGGAGCTTGAGACACAGGAAGTGAGTTGAGACAATCTGTGGCCCTGACTCCTCATCCTGTGGGATCTGAGGCTACTCCCAGGTCGAGTGTCCAAACTGAACTGAATTAGAGGACACGCAGCTGATGTCTTCTGCAGAACTGACTGCTCGCTTGACGGTAGGCAAACCCCTGCCCTGCCCTCCACCCCTGATCACAGAAGTCTTCGGTGCTGACTGTGGTGCTGTGAGAGCAGAGAAAGTAGTTTGTATTTTCCACTCAGGGATCAAGTTTGTGAGCAGTAACTGATGTAAAGTCTACAAAAAGCGAGTGCTTGGAGGTGAGCGTGAAGGCATGGTGTGGGGCTGCTGCCCTGTGATTGCTTTAATTAAAGACAACCCTTCTCTAAAATGTCTATTCAACAAAGTGGCTCAACATCATTGAAAATTTTCTGATTTTTAAATTAGAAATACTTGAACACAAAGTATTTTGCATACTGACTGCCACATACTGCACTCTATCAATGTTAATTCCTCACTGTTGCCATTCTCGCTGCTGTGCTTATTAAAGGGAGACAGGGTACTGATGGCCAAGGTCGGTGTTTCTCAGACATGACCCAAGAAACTCTGTGTCTGGGAAGTCTTAATAATATCTATATAATATCTGTACATGCATACAGATGCGCACACTGTTAGAAAGGAAACCATTTACAATAAAGGATGTGGAACAGAACATTTTTTTTATACGTGTTATAAATTATTATATTCCCTAATTTATATCTCACCACCAAATAAGAAAAGCACATAAACTAAAAGTATTTTCTTAAAGCAATTCATTCTTCTGTGGGGCTGCATTTTTCTTGCCCTCTCTTAAGAGTTCATGCCGACGTCCCATTTATACTTAACTGAGATTATAAGTCTGCAAAACACTGTCATGATCAAGTTGAGTGGGATTGTATGGAAAAGACCCTGACTTCGGTATTCAGAGGTTATACAAGGGTCAGTGAGCCTTCTTGAAATCAAGAGAAAGAAAGTGTGATTCCCCTAAAAAGTCAAGGAAGGGATTATCTTACCAGCTGTCTACAAATACGGTGAAATAATCTCAAGGAGGTATTAAAGCAGCAGCAGGGCCAGGGAAACACATCTATGAACGCCCAGACAATTGGGCATCACTTTTGAGGAGTTGGAGGGCCATCCCTTCCTGTGCATTTGAGGCAATTTTCTCCCATGACACACTGTTTTGTCTTCCTGAACATTTAACCTCTGGATTTGGACAGCAGAGATTTGGCCCAGGCCCATTCCTTTAGAAAGTACTCGAATGGTTACCGAAAGTGACACTTTTCTAATTATTCTGTCAACCATCAATCTCAGAAGTTCCCAGTTCCTCCATGCTCTGACTGACAGGGCAATCAGCTCTCTACTTAAAGCATAAGCACCAAGTTCTCCTGGAAAGCAAGAACTCCCCACATGCCCAAAGTAAAGAAAAATTCACAGCTAGAAAAAGCTAAGAAGTCCTCGTGGTCATGAAATTTTTAAAATGTGCACACCCATCCTTCTTGGGTATAGCAATATTCTATCTGGTATCACTTTGAAATGGGGACATTCCCAATTCCAAAGGCTATATTTCCAATTCTCAACCATCATGCTAGGACTTACTATATTCTCGCTGTGGCTACTGAAAATGCAATCAAAAGGAGCAGCAAGAATGCCAATGTCAAAGATCTCTCTAGTTAAGGCTGACTAGCAAGAGTTTGGGATTCCTCAAGTCCAAATCAAAACTTTCATTTCCACTTTCTTATGTGCCAGGCTTCTGAAAGAAAAAAAAGGGCAAAGGGTGGCATAAGAACTGTCACACCAACAGAAAGTATTCTTATAAATCCAACAGAAACGAATTCCAACTCGTTTTTTTCCAAAAGTGACCTCTATGTATTATCAGGAGTTATGTTTGAGTTTTGCCCTTAGGAATCAAGCTGCATGTAATCTTGGAGTCAATATACAGAAAAAGAAATGAGATTGATGGATCAGTCTTTCACATAATTGCAATGTGATAATAAAGGTCTGTGAAAGCGGACAGGCTGGTATTGAAAATCAAAGAGGGCACAGCACAGGGGTCTGGGTTACACAATGGGCAAGGGCCGCTGACTAAATCAAAGAGGGACTTGGCAATCATCTGAAATATGTTACTGGGGAAAGAAAGCAGGGCACCTATAGTTCTTTCCCTGAAGTTAAGTACATGACACACTCTGTCTTCAAGATCCCAGAGGCTTGGAGAAAAAGCTGGTAATTTAAAAGCAGATAATTTGGAGATGCCTAGACTAATACTAATTAGTCTCCTAACTATTCTCTCTGTTTTGTCTTCTCTTTCCACAAGGCATACTTCTGTCTTTGTCTAAGATTTCATCTTTCTGGTGCTTAAAGCCTTTCAGAATACGATTCAAACTTCCTAATTGGGCCTGCAAGCCCTTCCTGCGCTGGGTCCAGCCTCAGACTCACCCCTGCCACTCGATTCTCCTTATTCACTCTGTTCCGAAACACTGACCTGTCTCCTGCCTCGCAGCCCTGGCACTTGCTTTTCCCTGCTCTTTCACTTAGCCACAGATCACCAAATTTCTTTTTTACATCCTCAGGTCTCAGCTCAAGTGTTGCCTCCCCACAGAAGCCCTCCCTGGCCATTCCATCTGCAGTAAGTGCTGCCTCATTGGTGAGGTCGTGAGACTCTGACCTTCCAGCTGCATGACAGGCCCCACTCGCCCTAAGGCAGCCCCTGCAGTGAGCAGGCAGGAGGGACATAAGGCAAGTTCATTTCTGGAAGGCAGGGGACTTCTTTACTGGATAGCTCCGGCATCTGGGCCAGGCCTAAGTCTGACCGCTGGCCGAGCATGGTCCCTCACCCAATCCTCCTTCTCTAGGAGTCAGATCTGTATATCACAGTCTGATGGCTGTGCCAGCCTCTCCTTAGTCCATTCCCACTTCCTCAAAGGCATTTCTCCTAATAAAATCCTTGCACATTTAATCCTGCTTTGTGGTATTTGGGACCCTGACTACCTACCATTCTGTTTTATTTTCTTGTTAGCACTAAAGAAAATTATCTGCAGTGGTACTCAGCAATCTGTAGTTTACTGAGCCCTCCAGGTGGTCCTAAGGCATGTTTAAGTTTGAGAAACAATGACCTACCATTATATAGTTAATTATAGGCAGAGTAAGAATCAGGCCCCGACTGTAGGAATTCCTATTTATTTCTTAGCAACCAGTGTTCTTTTAATGATACACATAGTTCTTAAGTTGTATCTCTGCTTAAATATACTGCTTGAAAAGCTGCATTTATGGGGTCAGATTTTTATACCACTTAAAAATATATATTTAATAAAATAGGCATTAACATACCAGGTAAATTGAAAGAATTTCTGGAACATTGATTAGATCATAGCTGACTGCCTCCATGTTTCTAACTGGTTTTGTAGCTTTTAAGGCAGTAAAAATAAACTTCTTGATTTATACCCCTCTCTTGTGAGGGATGCTTAATCTCATGCTCTGCTATCACTAACGTGGAAAGGCAGTTGTGCTATCAAGATGGCATCTGGCAAGATGAAATGGCACTGAAGTTTGTCGCTATCGATTTCTATGTGGCAAAACCTGGGTCTTGTTCTCCCCTTTTTTTCTCCCTTTAGAACAAGTACTCTCATCTCTAGGAAGAGATGCTATAGTTTTGGTGAACAGTAACTGCTCGGCCACAGTACAAGTTTGATAAAGATGAAATGGATTGATTACAATCAAGAAACTTATAGACAGTAAGGCATGAAATAATTTCCAGCTGAACATTCAAGACACAAAGACATAACATGTTTTTCTGCTTACAAAGGGAGGCAGTGGAAAGTTTCCTTTCTAACATAAATCCCTATCTTTCCCTGGGGTGGGGGTGGGGGGCAAGTCTTTTAAATCTAGTCCATCACAACATTTAGATACAAGTCAGGATTCTGACAAGTAGGAATACTTAATTTGTTTTGAAGAATGGAGAAAGAGAACATCCCCCATCATTTGAATACAGAAACCAGGACCTTCCTTACTAATTAATGACCTTTGGCCTCCCAAGTCATCTGTAGAATTTCTAAATGTTCTCTACATCTTTGGTTTCCTCTTATCTCTTGAGATTAGTAGTATCAGTATACTAAACTAGACAATAATTACCCTCTGAAATCTCAGTTTTTACTATATTAGCCAGAATCTCTTGTATATCAGAATAATACCTTTAATATATTTTTCTCATCTCAAAAATTGAAGAAGAGAAAGTTATTCAGTTTCTCACAATTATCTTTCCAAGCTCAAAGGCTTTGGTTAAAGCACACATCACACCTGCTCAATCTCTAGAGAGAAAAATTTTGACAGGTGAAATGAGAAAAAAGGCCTCTCCAACTGCCTTCCTACAGCACGGAAAAAAGATGAAATATAAAGGCCTGGGATGACAGATCTTTTTCCAATAGGGTTTTAGTAAAAGAATAATGTCTTTGGAAACTTAAACTATAATTTTACCTTTAACAAGTGTAAGGTAGAATATCCTTTAAAGAGAGTATCGGAAAATTTTAAAATGCTTATTCACTCAACCATTATCTATTAAGTGCCTAACTAATGTATCAGTATAACATCATTGACTAAGAGTTACTAGAAATGAACAATAATTAATGTGCTAAGAGATTTTTGTCTTATTACGTCATTTAATACTCCTACCGATCCTATTGAGTTGTTTCTAATTAATAGAAACTCATTTTACAGGCAGGAAAAAAATGAGTCTTAGAAGAATTAACTCCCTTGAGAAAATCACAGAAGAAACAGCTGCAATTTCAACCTAGGGTAACCTGTAAGCTGACTTGAATTTTTGACTGTATGGTCTAACATTGTACTAAGTACTTAGAAGGTATAATATATGCCTTCAAGAAACACTAATAGAAAAACAAGAGAGAAAATAACTAAAATAAAGTTGCTGAACTGGGTGCTATAAGTGGGAAAACAGTGTGAAATAAAAGCATGCAAGGAGGTGACAAGTTCTTGAAGATACAGGTGTGAGGCAAGTGGAGGATGGAGTTTAACCTGGAAGGAGGCCAAGAGACAAGCTCGCCCATGTTGTTTCCCGTCCTAATATTGTATTTGTCTAAGACATTTCCTTGGAGTTATCTATTTGCTCAAATATACATTACCAGCACCTACTATGTGCCAACATAGTGTAGGCATGGACCCTGCCTTCAAGAAGCACAGAGTCTACCAGAAGAGAGGCAGTTTTCCAAGATGGTTGTGCAGTATCTCACCACACATGCTCTTTGCAAGGTGACTTTGCCATTTTCACATTAAGAGACGGGGTCTACTTTTCCATCCAGACTCCTCATCCCCACTTCTTGAACCTGGGAAGGATTGTGACTGCTCTAATAGAATATGGTGCAAATGACTCATTGTCGGTCACAGCTTGGAGGTGTCCATGCCCTGCCTTTTGGTATCCTGTGACTAGACATGGTCATTCTGAGAGACCTATGCTATAAAAAGGCCATCCCACAGAGGGATGATGTGGGATAACGTGGGATGTGGAGGTGCCAGATACGTGAAGACAACATCTTGGGTGTTCAGCATGGTTGATCCTTCAGGTGGCTTCACCAATGACTGCAGCTGATGGCAAGGACCACTCATCTTATGCCTATGAACCCACTGCTGTTTTAAGTCACTAAGCTTTGGGGTGGTTTGTTAAGGAAGCAATGGATAATAGAAATGACTAAATACAACATTACCTGTATGACCATGTAATTAAACAAGAAGTGGAGGATAATCGAGAAATCATAACAAGGAATATACCCTTGCCTTCACTCAGATCTGCAAGGTTCATGGAAGGCTCTCCGCAAAATTACACTTAGGCTGAGAACTGATAAGTAAGGAGAAGAAAGAAAACCACAAAGGGAAAGTCTGAGTCAAAAAAAAAGCATGGGCAAGATTTTGAAGATAGGGATGTGCTTATACATTGTAGGAAGGGAGAGGATTAGCGAACAAAATAAAGAAAGTAGGTAAAAACAGGCATGAGGTGGGCTGGAGAGCTAGACAGGGGCTAACTCCCACCCAGGGGTGGGGAACCTACAGCCTTGGGGGCACATGTGGCCCTTCTGGATCCGTGAAAACAGTCTTTTAACTAAATCCAAATTTTATGGAAAAAATCCTTATAATAAAGGAATTTGTTCCATGAAGATTGAATTCAGCCCCGAGGGGCTGCATATGGGGATCTGGAGGGCCATGTGTGGCCTTGAGGCTGCAGGTTCCCTAGCCTGTCTAAGTATCCAGACTATTCTAAGAGCAATGGCAACTCAGCAAGATGAAGGACAAAAGATCTGTGGCCCCTGTGATTGTCATGAGAAAGGTTGCAGGGGAAGTAAATGGGGAACTTGAATGAATGTAAATTCTTAGAGATCAAGTGCAGGGTACCCTAAAGTGAAACTCAGCCTTTATTCTTGGCCTCATATGACTAGAAGGTTCTTAGCTTTGAAAAAAAAAATTAAAAAAGAGAGCAGGGCATATTTCAGTGTCTGAGGAATTAACTTTCTGAATTCAAGCTTAAGGACTCACATAAAGTTTCTATACATAATCTAAACTAATTCAGGAAGTGGATGTGACTAAATTTAATAAGCTAAAGAAAATAAAAGAAAAAGAATGACATGGTTGAATAAGAAACTTAAATGAATATTTCAGTTTTCTTGTGGCTTTCTCAGGTCCAAGTGAACCAAAGACGTGCTCATGAGGAGCTTCTCAGACTTCAGCCTTTGTTTTACCTCTCTGCTCCTATTGGGCCTGAACTGCATTTTATTTTATTTACATGCATTTCTCTATAATGCTACTGTGGTTTGAATTTCTCCTCCAAAAATCATCCTGAAATTCAGTCACCACTGTAGCAGTATTAAGTAAAAGGCTGGGCATTTAAGAAGTGCTCAGGTCATGAGGGCTCTGACCTTATGAATGAATTAATGTTGTAATCACAGGAGTCAGTTAGCTACTGCTGGAATGGACTTCTGATAAGAGGATTAGTTCAACCCTCATTTTTCTTTTTTTTTCATTGTTGGGGATTCATTGAGGGTACAAGAAAGTAGGTTAAACTGATTGCATTTGTTAGGTAAAGTCCCTCTTACAATTGTGTCTTGTCCCTAACACCCTGGTTTTTCTGTTTCACATGCTTGACTTTCTGCTTTCTGGCATAAGGATGGTGCAGAAACTAGGACCTCGCCAGATGGCCATGAGATGATGATACTATAAGTTGGTCTTTACCAGATGGCTGAGCTGATGCCAGCACCATGCCCTTGGACTTCCCAGCCTCTAGAACTGTAAGCCAAATAAATCTTATCAATTACCCAGTTTGCAGTATTCTGTCATAGCAGCAGAAAACAAAATGAAACAAATGCTTTCCAATACCATAACTTAGATGGATAGACACCCATTGCCATGCTTGTCGGTCCTTGCCAACACACCAACACATAAGGGGAGCTGCTGCAGACCTGAAATTCTCCATACCTCTGTCATGAGGAAGCCCAATGGCTGGCACAGTGATGAGCTGCAAGAAAAGGGACACTGGACGCTCTGCTTCCCAAGGCAAGAACCCACAGGAACACCATGAGAAAAACTTAGAGAAGACGTAACATGTTGCCAACAGGGTTGGGATCAGAGTGGTTTTATTTCAGTTGTGTTTGGTTTTGTGTATTTTCTAAGATAAGCAAGAATTACTTGAATAATTATTATTTAAATCACAATAGCAATATATCATTAAGAGGTACTAAGATGGCATTTGACCAAAGGACCCAGGGATGTCTTAAGCATTCAGCCATAACCATAAGGCCACCACACAAGACTGCTGAGGGAAATAAATGTGCCAGCAAAGAAAGGCAACATAAATGTGAACTCTATTATTAGCTGAGGTGAGATTTGCAAAATCTTATCAGTAGTAAGACAGAAAGACTGAGTTGAGGGCTTCTTTATCCAAGTTAAAGACACTGGGACATCCTAATTGTTCTTTCAATACTTATACTGCAATTCCACTCCTATAAATCCAAGTTTCTTAACTTACCACTCTATGGAAACCAGAAAACTTCACTTTCTTACAGTTTAAGAAAAGTGGACATTAACGTTCAGTATTCACTCCATAAATGACTACAACTGGTCTGGTGTAGGCTGGCTCAGTCTTCCCTGGGGAGGAGGGGGAGGAAAACAAAATGATTTGGCCACCTTTAGGGGACAATCTTGGTCTGGACCTGAGGATGACAGAGAAAGGGACCACAACATATCTGGACCTTTTAACTGAACATGCTAAACTCCACTCACCAAGACAATTAAATGTGTTTTGCAAGGACAAACCAAATGGCTCCCTCCATCTCACAGCAGTTGAGTAAAAGGTGAGGAAACGAGGAGACACAAAGAACTTGTTCACCCAGATGCCAAAATGTGATTAAAGAAGACATATTAATCACACACACACTCTTATAAAATCATCCTGTTACCAACAATAAAATACTCAAAACTTTCTATATGTTCAAACTGCCTGATGGTCTTATTTTAAAATAATTATTTATGCAAAACTGGTAAAAATAATTTTATGTTAGATTATAAATTGATGAAAACACTAAAAAGAAATCAAGTCTAGCTTCATCTCAATCACTATTTATCCATCCATGAAAAAATATAAATGAATCCAACAAGAACAAAATGAGCAACTTCCCTCTTGGACTCTCATCTGAGACACTTTTAACAAACCAAATTTCGGGGCGGCTCCTGTGGCTCAGCGAGTAGGGCGCCGGCCCCATATACCGAAGGTGGCGGGTTCAAGCCCGGCCTCGGCGGAACTGCAAAACAAACAAACAAAAAAAAATAGCCAGCGCTGTGGCGTGCGCCTGTAGTCCCAGCTACTAGGGAGGCTGAGGCAAGAGAATCGCTTAAGCCCAAGAGCTGGAGGTTGCTGTGAGCAGTGTGACCCCATGGCACTCTACGCAGGGCGATAAAGTGAGACTCTGTCTCTACAAAAAAAAAAAAATTAAAAAAAAAAGAATTAAACAAATGTATAATGTGATGCAGTACAAGCAAGACACTCAAGATAGGTATAATAGTGCTACTCACAAAAAGACTTAAATTTCACCTCAAAAAAAGTCACAAGACAAAAGAGAAGGCAATTTAATTGTCATAAAATGAGACATTTCATGCAAAGTATTAACTCTGCCCCCCCAAAGCCCGACCTCCCAACAAACAAAAAACTATCTGGGAATACTGCTATGCTAACATATTAACCACAGTATAATCATTCATAGGAAAATAGTAATTAAGCAATGAATTAAATTAAATAAAAAAGTTCAAACTATCATAAACTCATAGACCACAATGATTTTATAAAACAAGCAATTCCAGAAATCTTATAAACAATGAAAAAGAAGAAATATTTCAATATCATTCTACTTGATGTGGGTATACCTGATATTGAAATTGGAGAAAATATATTATTATAAAGGGAAAGTACAAACAAGTTTCACTTATAAATGTGGATGCAATATCCTAAACAACATATTGACAAGTTGAATTAAAGAATTAATGCTTAAGTAATGTATTTTGGTCAAAATTGAATTCAATTTATATGAAAGTTAGTTACTATTTTTTTTTTTTGTTTGGTTTTCTTTCCCTTGCCCCCTCCCTCCTTCTCTGTCTGCTCTCTCCTTCCCCCATACCCCACTGTGTCATTGATTGTCATTAATTGTCCTCAATTCAAAGTTGAATACATAGTATTCATGCTTCTCCATTCCTGTGATGTTTCACTAAGAATAATATGTTCCACCTCCATCCAAGTTACTACAAACGCTGCAAAGTCTCCATTATTTTTGATGGCTGAGTAATATTCCATGACATACATATATCATAGCTTACCAATCTACTCCTGGGTTGAAGGACATTTAGGCTGTTTCCACACTTTAGCAATTATAAATTGGACAGCGATAAACAGCCTCATATAAATGTCCTTATAATAAAAGTTTTTTTTCTTTTTCTTCTGCATAGATGCCCAGCAATGGGATTGTAGGATCAAATGGGAGGTCTAGGTTGAGTTCTTTGAGATTTCTCCATTCATCCTTCCAAAAAGGTTGTATTAGTTTGCAGTCCCACCAGCAGTGTAAGTGTTCCTTTCTCCCTACATCCACGCCAGCATCTGCAATCTTGAGATTTTGTGATATAGGCCATTCTCACTGGAGTTAGATGTCATCTCAGGGTGGTTTAATTTGCATTTCTCTAATAATTAAGGATGATAAGCATTTTTTCAAGTGTTTACTCGCCATTTGTCTGTCGTCTTTAGAGAAGATTTTATTCATCTCTCTTCCCCATTGATGTATGGGATTGTTGGTTTTTCCTTGTAGATTAATTGAAGTTCTGTATAGATTCTGGATATTAAACTTTTGTCAGATTCAAAATGTGCAAATATCCTTTCCCATTAGGTAGGTTGTCTATTTGCTTTGGTTGTTGCCTCCTTGGCTGTACAGATGCTTTTCAATTAAATTAACTACCATTTGTTTATTGTTCCAGTTGTTGCTATTGCCATGGCAGTCTTCCTCATAAAGACTTTCCCAGGCCAATATCTTCCAGTGTTTTTCCAATTCTTTCTTAGAGGATTTTTATTGTCTCATGCCTTAAATTTAAATCCTGTATCCATCTCAAATCAATCTTTTTGAGGAGAGAAAAGTGCACATCCACTTTCAGTCTTTTACATACAGATATCGAATTCTCCAGCACCATTAATGGAATAGGGAGTCTTTCCCCCAGTGAACGGTCTTGTTTGGTTTATCAAAGATTAGATAGCTGTAAGTCATTGGTTTAATTTCCAGGGTTTCTATATGATTCCAAGTATCTATGTCTCTATTTTTGTGCCAGTACCATGCTGTCTTGACCACTATGGCCTTGTAATACAGCCTAAAATCTGGTATGGTGATACCCCCAGCTTTGTTTTTATTACTAAGAAGTGCCTTTGCTATACGGGATTTTTTCTGGTTCCATAAAAAGTGAAGAATAATTTTTTTCCAGGTCTTGAAAGTAGGATGTTGATATTTTAATAGGGATGGTGTTGAATTGGTAAATTGCTCTGGGAATTATAGACATTTTAACAATATTGATTCTTCGCAGCCATGAGCATGATATGTTCTTCCATTTATTAAATTTCTCTACTATCTACTTTCTTAAGGTTTCATAATTTTCTTTATAGAGGTCTTTTACCTCTTTTGTTAGGTATATTCCTAAGTATTTCATTTTCTTTGAGGCTATGGTGAAGGGAGTTGTGTCTTTGATTAACCTCTCATCTTGACTGTTGTTGGTATATACAAAGGCAACTGACTTATGGACATTGATTTTATATCCTGAGACATTCCTGTATTTTTTGATGACTTTCAAGAGTCTAATAGTTGAGTGTTTGGGGTTCTCTAAGTATAAGATCATATCATCAGCAAAAAGAGAGAGTTTGACCTCCTCTGCACCCAACTGGATGCCCTTTATTTTCTTGTCTTGTCTAATTGTATTGGCTAGAACTTCCAGCACTATGTTGAATAGCAATGGAGCTTGTCTGGTTCCAGTTCTAAGAGGAAAAGTTTTTAGTTTTACTCCACTCAGTAAATATTAGCTGTGGGTTTGTCATAGATAGCCTCTATCACTTTAAGGAATGTGCCACCTATACCTATGCTCCTCAGTGTTCTAATTAGAAAGGGATGCTGGAATTTATCAAATACTTTTTTCTGCACCTATTGAGAGGATCATATAGTCCTTGGTTCTGCTTCTGTTGATATGGTGAATAACGTTGATGAACTTTTGAATATTAAACCAACTCTGCATCCCTGGGATAAAACCTACTTGATCATGATGTATAACTTTTTGATTATAAGCTGTAATCTATTGGCCAAGATTTTGTTGAGAATTTTTGCATCAATATTTATTAGTGAAATTGGTCTAAATTTCTCCTTTCCTGTTGTTCTTTACCTGGTTTTAGTATTAGGATGATGTTTGCTTCATAGTACATAGTGGGAAGGATTCCTTCCTCCTCAATTTTT
>CAUYON010126589.1:0-10739 GCA_963573935.1 Arctocebus calabarensis | reverse complement strand
CACACTGCTCACAGCAACCTCCAGCTCTTGGGCTTAAGCGATTCTCTTGCCTCAGCCTCCCTAGTAGCTGGGACTACAGGCGCCCGCCACAGCGCCCGGCTATTTTTTTGTTTTGCAGTTCGGCCGAGGCCGGGCTTGAACACGCCACCTTCGGTATATGGGGCCGGCACCCTACTCGCTGAGCCACAGGAGCCGCCCTGATTTTTTCTTTTTTGAAACAGGGTCTCACTCTGTTGTCCAGGTTGGAGGGCAGTGGTGTCATGTCATCATAGGTCACTGCAATCTACAACTCCTGGACTTAAGTGATCCTCCTGCCTCAGCCTCCTGACTACAGGCACACACCATTCTGCCTGGATAATTTAATTTTTAGTAGAGACAGGGTCTCCCTGTGTTGGCCTCATACTCCTGAGCTCAAGTGATCCTCCTGCTTTGGCCTCCCAGAGGGCTGGGACTATAGGTGTGAGCCACTTGCCCTGCCTGGGTTTTTCTTTTTAAACCGAAGATGATCAATTTAACTCTCAGTGTGTTAGCTTCCTTCCGCTAGTGCAGTTGTTCATGTGAGAAAAGTATAAGGAACTGCTCTTTCTGCAGCAGAAATTCAACTGCCAGCCACAGACCCGAGTTGGGCTTTCTTCAGTCCTCACATCTTCCTAAGTCTCAGCAACTTCATAGTCATGGCTAGAAACACTTTTTTTTTTCTTTTTGAGACAGAGTCTCACTATGTCACCCTCCATAGAGTGCTGTGGCATTACAGCTCACAGCAATCTCAAACTCTTGGGCTTAAGCCGTTCTCTTGCCTCAGCCTCCCAAGTAGCTGGGACTACAGGCACTCACCACAATACCTGGCTATTTTTTTGTTGCAGTTGTCATTGTTGTTTAGCTTGCCTGGGCTGCGTTCGAACCCTCCCACCTCGGAGTAAGTGGCCAGCGCTGTAATCACTGTACTACGGGCGCCAAGACATGGCCGCAAACACTTTCTGTGCTGTTTTCATCATTGTCCTTTTTTTTTTGAGACAGAGCCTCCAGCTGTCACCCTGGATAGAGTGCTGTAGCATCACGGCTCACAGCAACCTCCAATTCCTGGGCTCAAGTGAGTCTCCTGCCTCCGCCTCCCGAGTAGCTGGGACTATAGGTGCCTGCCACAATGCCTGGCCATTTTTCAGTTGCAGCCGTCATTGTTGTTTGGCAACCCAGGCTGGATTCGAACCCGCCAGCTGAAGTGTACGTGGCTGGTATCCTAGCCTGTTGAGCCACAGGCACCAAGCCCATCATTGTCCTTTTTAATGACAGGCTTTGGTTCTATTGGATGGTGGGGCATTTAGATTATTTTCCAAGTTTTAGCCTAAACTCCCTTCACAAAGAGACCCTGAATCTGCCAGCACTCTCCCTTTGCAGCTGTGTATGAAAATGAAGTCTTGGTGGTTTCTAATAGCAATGCCTTTTTTACTGTCAAGTTGTATAGAAACAAATATGTTCCCATCTGAGGTCCTGAGAGGATGCCCGGGCTTACCAGGAGCTGCTGGGGCAGGTGCTCTACAACCTTCTGCAGCAGGCAGTGTGTTGGCTTCTCGGAGCAGAGCAGGGCCAGGTGTACCTTCCTGTCCCCGTGTAGGAGGAGGCCTTTCGCCAGGATGCCAACTCGCATGACACCTTTCAGGACCCGAGCCGAGGGGGCATGGCCACTGTCAAGACAAAGCCACAGATGTGCGCCATCAGGTGAGGTTGGGTGCTGGGTACCCCACTGCTCTGCTCACGAGCTGCAGGGACCCCGGCAACTTTGCCAAGCCTCTGTGTGCCTTGGTGTCCTCATCTGTAAAATGGGAGGGCCCAAGCCCCTCTGTCAGAGGCAGCTGCTGGGGTGAAATGAGACAGCATGAGATATGCGTAAGATGAGCTGCCAGGCATGTCTTAGTGTTTGCAGATGAGTAAACATCTGAGTGAGATGGCAAGTCTGGACACTGTTTTCCTTACTCGTCGGTAAACATTAAGCCCAGTTGCACTTCTCTAGGTACAAGACCCCACTGTTCTCAGACTTTCTTCATCAGGTTTTGCTGCTCTGTGTTTGGGCTTTACGCAGGCTCCAGGGAGAACTGAAGAAAATGCTTCTTTGTGCCCTCAGTGCACTGGCATGAAAATAATTCACATACCCACCTAGAGGCAAAGGTTCGAGGAGACCCTTGAGCATAAACAGAGGGTAGACTCATGGGTAATTGTGTGAAGACCGTTTGTAACCCACATGAGCAAGGCGCACATTTCCTGTGTGGAACAAATGTTATGGCAAAAGGAAGCTCCCTATGGTAAGCGGGATTGGCCAGATGCAGAAGGCCGTGCAGTGTGTGATTCCACTTACCTGAAACATCCAGAACAGGCAGATCCACAGAGACAGCAAGTGGATTCATGCATGCACTGAACCAAAGCGGGTTAGTGTTTCATGGGGACAGAGTTTCACTGTGGGAAGATGAGAACATTCTGGAGATGGAGGGTGGTGATGGCTGCATAGCAATGTGAGTGTTGTAACGCTGCTGAGCTGTGCACTTAAAAATGGTCAAATTGGTAGTTTTACATTATGTGTGTTTTACCACAATAGAAAGACATTAAAGAAGATGAAAAAGAAGCTACCCAGAAAGGAAGAACTTGGCAAAGCTAACCCCTCTTGGATGGCAGAGCTCTGTAACAATTACTGAGAGTGCAAAGGGACTTTCTTGTTGGCTAATAATCACAGGGGCTCAGAGGTTGATTCAATGGGCTCTTGGTGCTGTGAACTCCTCTGATTATGTAATCACTGCAAGAGGAGAAGGCAGCTCTGAGTCCCATGGGGCCTCCTTTCTCAGATGTGGAAACTTAGGTTTACAGAGCTGCTCAATCCCTTATGACGTCAGGACACCTGTCACCAACTGTAGTTCAGCCTCCCTTGGAGCCCTGAAAGCCCAAGCTCTGAGATTTTGGGGGAACTTTCTGCAGCTTGTGGGGGCCACAGAGTGCTCTAGGTTGATTATAAGTAAGGCCCCTGACTGGGAGCTGACCTTCTGTCCCTGTAGCCAGCCCGGCCCTAAGGAGACCTCCAGTTACCTGTGCTCACTGCCTTCCTCCTCCTGGGCCAGCACATTGGACACCAGCTTGAGGGCCCATTCCGAGTGGGAAACAGCTTTGTGCACCGCCTGAAGCTCCTCCTCCGTGGGGTAGATGGCGGCATGCCTGCTCATCACGTGCCGGTCAGTGCTAGACTGTGGCCGCCTCCTGGGCTGTGAGGCACATGCATGTCAAGGGAAAGCTAGTGGGAGACTCTTGGGAGTGACGGGCAGGTGTCTGTGGCCGGCCAGGTGAGCATCTAGCTCACACTGAGAGCCATGAGGTGCCCTAGTCCTCCCTGGCAAGCTGTGGAAATCCCTGAGCAGTGGCCTGATGGACTCCCCCCCACCACTTTGATGATATTATTACACCTCTAGGTCAGAGGTTTTTGCTCTTCCCCACAGGAAGGTGCAAATCTAACATTCCCATTCAACCCTAGGGGACAGGTATATCTGTGAAGGGCCAAGAGGGGCCCCAGTGTTGGAACAGACAGAGGCACAAGGGAACGTGATAATCCCCACCCTCTAGCACCACTTGTGAGTCCTCGAAGAAGCCAGGTCCTTCTAGTGCTGTGTGAGAAGGTCACCCGGCATTTCCACATAGAGGGCCTCTGCCTACCGGGGATGCAGTGACAGGTGCCCCGGGCTTGCCCGTGGTGGGAGGAGGGGTACAGTTAGGTGACAATTGCTGCTGCTTGTCCTTGGTCAGTGCCTCTTCCTCCAGCCGCCTGTGAGGATGAGATAAGACAGACAGAGCACTGTCTGGCCAGCCATGGAACTCCAAGAGGGTCACAATGGAGACACTCAGGCCTCCTGTCCCCATCTAAGTGGGCAGAGCCTGCTTACTCCCTCTGTGGCTGCTCCTTGGCATTGCACAGGGACTATGAAACTGGAAAGGGCAGGGACCTGGCCGAAGTCACACCCTGGAGACAGAAGGGACCCAGACTGGATGGCCACAGCCCTCAGGATGTCTTGGTCTCCTTCCCCACCACAGATTTGCTACCACTGGAGCCTTTATATATCAGACACTGTACCAGAAAAGCTCTGAGGTCGGGTACCGCGGCCCCTGCCTGTAATCCTAACACTGGGAGACTGAAGCCTGGAGATTCCTTGAGGTCAAGAGTTCAAGACCTAAGCAAGAGTGATACCCCGTCCCTACTAAAAATAGAAAAACTAGCCAGGCATTATGGTGGACTCCTATAGTCCCAGCTACTCAGGAGGCTGAAAGAGAAGGATCTCTTGAGCCCAGGAGTTTGAGGTTGCTATGAGCTAGGCTGACGTCATAGCCCTGTAGCTGGGGAAGGGGGATAAGATGGAGCAAGACTCTATTACCACACCAAAAAAAAAAAAAATTTGTTTTTGTTTTGAGATTGCTCTAAAGTGTGACGGAGGATGACATGGTGTGTTGATGGTCAGGTGGCACAGTGGACACCAGGCCACTAGCTCCTGTGAATCAGGTTGGCATGAGCTGCTCTCCAGCCTGTCTTCCACCAACACCCTCTGACTTGCCAATGCCAAGATGGGCCCACTTCCCGGCTCCTGCCTGGGAGCTGACAGAAGGACATGCCAAAATTAGTGGAGGCTGGGGGCTGTTTGGTGTGGGGTTTGCTCTCCTTCTTGAGGGCTGGGCTGTGGGGGGAGGCCTTGGTGCAGTCAGGCATCACCTCCTTTCCTCATGCCAGCGCCGCAGCTCCTGCAGACGTTCCCTGACCAGGTGCCGCTGCTTCCGCATCCTGCTCTCCAAGACCTTCCGAACCCTTCGGCTGGGCCTGATGGCGATGGGGAGATCAGGGTCTACTTTTTTCTAGAAAGGCAAGGGCTCGAGAATCAAGACCTTCCCATAGATGAGGATGCTGGGGTGGTCTCAGGGCACAGGGAGAGGCCCAGAGATTGACACCCTCCTGTTATGTTATTTACAGAATAGTTGGGCAAAATCCCCAGAGTCTTGAAAACCCTCACCCCAAAAGCAATGGTGGTGACATGGGAAATAAAACAATGACATTCACAGTTAATAGAGACCCTGGTTTATATACTTGACAGAGGAGTTAAAGGAAGTGCAGGGTACTGTTGGCAGATGACATAGGTGGTCATAGAAATTCGGCGACAGCACCTGCTGATTTCAACTAAAAACACCCATTCCCTTTCAAAACCATCCAGGGCAAACACCACATATGGAAAATCCAGCAATACATGCAGCAGAACCTCTCTGTAAGGTGACCACCCAAGGGATGGTAACAAACTAGTCAACATATGGAGGTGGTCAACATAAGGAAACAGGCCTACTGTATGAATATATACTTGTGATGTATGTCCAGTGTATGAAAATTAGGTCAACTTGAGGAGATGATTAATATAGAGAAGTGGTTAGCTGTAGTATTTTTTTTTTTTTTTTGAGACAGTCTTACTTTATCACCCTTTGTAGAGTGCTATGGCATCGTAGCTCATAGCAACCTCAAATTCTTGGGCTCAAGTGATTCTCTTGTCTCAGTTTTTCATTTTTAGTAGAGACAGGGTCTCACTCTTGCTTGGGCTGGTCTGGAACTTGTGAGCTCAAGTGCTCCACCCACCTTGGCCTTCCAGAGTGCTAGGATTACAGGTGTGAGCCACTGTGCCCAGCCAGTTATACTGTATTTTAAAAAGCACTGCCAATTCTTTCACTATACTTCATGTTTAGTGTTTAAGTGCAGTACTCAGAATTGCCAAGTGTCATCAAGGAATATTGATTGGTGGAACAATCCAAGTATCCATCAATAGATGAATGAATGATCACAATGTGGTCCATCCATACAGTGGACTATCACTCGGCCATGAAAAGGAAGGAGGCTCTGACACAGACCACAATGTGGATGGACCTTGAGGACATCGTGCTCACTTACCCTGTCACCCATCCATTCACTCACCCATCCATTCACCCATCCCCTACTTCCTGAGTCCCCCTCTGTGCAGGCACTAGGCCAGGAGCTGACCCATAACATAAACTGTGAGTTGAGGCCAAAGGGAAACATGCCCTCATCTCTCAGGAAGTATGGGAGGAGCAGAGTGAGCATCCGAAGCTCAGAGAGCAAGGAGAGCTCAGGGAGCGGACCCTGCAATCTGCCTCAGACTGCTGCTGGGCAGCACTGCAGGGAAGGGCCCCTGGACAAGAGGAAACAGAGGTGAGGCATGAAGGTGTATAGAGCCTCTGACCCACAGCAGGGGCCAAGGGGTCCAGCTGGCTGAGGGGTGCCTGGGAGGAAGCAAGATACTTAGTAGAGGAGGGGCCCTGGAGGCAGCTACAGAGCCCAGGGGGCCCAGTGACAAGTAGCAGCAATGCAGGACAGGGCTCAGGAGGGGCACAGGGACCTGAAGAGACCACCTGGGACTCAGTTCCGAGAAAGCAAAAGGCTACTTTTGAGACATGAACCAAGATGTAAAAACCTGAAAATTCCACCCACTCAAGCCCAGTCCAGTTTCCACACCAATTGGACCACCAGGTGTGGAAAAGACTCCGACCACAGAAGTCCCCTCTGAGCCCTGGACGGGTCTCAGCACCCCTGCTGGACACACCTTGTACTGCAGCCGGTGCCGCCGCCCCTCCAAGTGCATGTCCCTGGCCTTGGAGTCGTTGAAGCTGCACTCGCACAGCTTGCAGTGGAACCGGATCACCTTCCCTTGTTCGTTGCACACCTGAGACACAAATCATAGCTGAGCACCTGCTAGGTGCAAGGCCTTAGAGAGTGTGGGATATGACTGATGGCCACTGAGCTGAACCCTGTGTCCGTCTTTTTTGAGTCTGCTGAGTGGTTTTGAGCAAGGCCAAGCTTCCCTCTATCCCGTTCCCTTCCTCCTCTTGTACATGCAGCCAAACCCACCCTGGGTGCAGTATCCTCCACCCTGTTTCATTGACTTTTAGGTGTCTTATCTATTTCTTTAGTAAAGTGACAGGGTCTCCAATGGCATGATCCTAACTGCTGGAGTTATTTTGCACCAGACAAAATAAAGAATGCTGAATTGGTTGACCCAGAACAGGAATAAGAGGACAGAAACTTTCAGCCACATATAGGTCATTGGGGTGCTCAGAGGGGCACTTAGGAACTGGCAGCAGAGAAGCTTTGGAATTGACACAAGCCTTGCAGGGCCACCAGCCCCAACCCTGATGTCTGTGGGATTCAGCATCCCACACCATTGGCTGCACGCACAGGGCTGACCAGGCTCTGAAAGGCCACAGGCTTAGCCCAGAGATCTGGACAGTGTTGGGTTCTACTGCTCACCAGCCTGGCCTTGGCTGGTCCTCAACCCCCTCAGGCCCCATAAAGGGACCAGAGAGAGGGGCCTCCAACCCCTCCCTGAGCATTTTATGGCTCTGATCCCCTTCCACCTTCCAGATGCGCAGTTCCACAGGACACCACGTCAGGAGATGCCTCTGTCCATCTCAGGCCCTTAGCTGTCAAGTGGCTCTGCACGGGGATTGGGCTGGGGGGAGGGGAGTTTACCTGTGCAGTTCAGGGGCAGGGATGGCTTTGTGAATCTCAGCAGGGAGAACTGGGAGAGGTCTCAAAGGCTGCCTCTTAGGAGGCTCCTTCTCCACACAAACTGGTAGTAACCAGGGTTCAATGGCCAAGATGGCCTGGACTTACCTCCTCTATGTAGTCGGGGCCCACCAGCTGCACAGCACAGCAGGCTCTGGAAGCATGTCCCATGCCTTCTTGGGGGGATACTCCTCTGGGCCCCTCTGATTTGGGTCTGGCCGGCTTTCCCTCCTGGGGTCTACTGCCTGTTGCCTGTGGCTCAGGGCGGCCTGAGGGGAACAACAATGACACTAACAACCTGATTCAGCCAGAAACCACACCATCTGCAACCCTGTAGATGTGCAGGGCAGAAACCATACAGAGGGGGCTTCCTCCTTAAGAGTCCAGTGGGAACCGTCCCCTGCAGTGGCCTTTCCTGCCAGCTTATGTCACAGCTGAGAAAGCAGCCAGGCCGATATGAATTCACAGGGCTGATGGGGACACCCTGTCTTTCAGTCCTTGTTTGAGGAATTCACCAATGGCACAAAAGCTAGAGACCTGTGCTAATCAATAACAAGGCATCAGGCACCCCAAGGGTTGCCCTTAACCTGGCCCCACGGGCACTGATGGATCGTAGGACAGATGAATTTTCTTTGTTATCAAAACTACTTGATGAAAAAAAATAATAAAATAAAATACTTGATGATGGGTGGTGCCTGTGGCTCAAAGGAGTAGGACGCCGGCTCCATACACCAGAGGTGGTGGGTTCAAACTCGGCACCAGCCAAAAACAAACAAACAAACAAACAAACAAAAACTACTTGATGATTAGGTCTACAAAATCACGTTATTTATTATTATTATTATTATTATTTTGGAGACAGAGTTTCACTATGTCACCCGGTAGAGTGCCTTGGTGTCCCAGCTCTCAGCAACCTCAAACTCTTGGGCTTAAGCAATTCTCTTGCCTCAGCCTCCCAAGTAGCTGATACTACAGGTGCCCACCACAACACGCAGCTATTTTTTGTTGCACTTGTCATTGTTGGTTAGCTTGCCTGGGCCGGGATTGAACCCCCCAACTTTGGTGTATGTGACTGGCACTGTAACCATTGTGCTATAGGTGCTGAGCCAAAATCATACTATTATTCCAGAAGCAGGGATGCCAAGGCTAAAAATCAAATGAGGCCCCCATGGATAGTATGGTGGTCCAGGGCAGACTTTCAGGTAGAGCTGGGTTCAAATTCTGCCTCCAACTGATGGTGGCCTGGGGCTGGGTCCTATATACCACCACACCTTGGCCTTTCCATCTGCATGTTGGGACTAGTGACTCATTGATTTTAAAGATGTCAGGCAATGCACACAGAGCAGTTAGCAGATGCCTGATGTTTCATCCTAGTTACCACTGGCTCAACTGGAGTCAGCTCTCACCCCGTCATGGGCATAGCTGGGTCTCTGCACATACCATGCAGGGAGGGCAGGGCCACAGGGGACAACTGCAAGCAGCCTATTTTTGTTTCCTGGTACCTATGTAACTCTGAATCAGAGCTCAGTTCTTTCCCCGTGAGCACCAGGGCATGAAGGGGATTGTATCCGGGCAGGGTGGAGGCAGCAGCTCAGGGACTTCTCCAGGCCTAGGATGCGGGCTTCCAGAGAATGTCCAGCAGTCTAGCACCAGCCCACACTCCACAGAATAAACAGTATCACCATTTCACTGGTTCTGCCTACATGTTCTGGATGTGGTCTCAATGGCACTAGAGTTTGGAGCAGCAAGAACCTGTCCTGTCCGGTGGAAACATGGGAAACATAGTGCTAGCCCCCTGGGGTTTGCCGTCACCATCCACCCCAAGATAAAAACATACCCAGCTCAAGTTGTCTGGATGATCACACCCTGTGATTTTCATGGGGCAGTCAGGGACAGGACACAGACATGCCCACAGACACACTGAGATGGCAGGGGTACATACCCTCACACAAGGTCTTCGAGGTCACTGGTCTCCTTGCCAGGGCTGGCTGGCCCAGAAAGTGCGTGTAGGGGCCAGCAGGGTCCTTAGGCTCAGGGGTGTGCTCTGAGGCCAGGGGGGCTGGCTCAAGGGTTGGAATGGGCTTCCCCAGCTTGGTGTGCAGCTTGACAACCTGGAACAGACCCAGGCCCTCTGTCAGGGCCACCCTTAGCCTGACGGACCACTGAAAGAGGCAAGAAGGGTGTCACAGGCACTTCCTGGTTAAGGCACTTAGCAGGAAGTGTCCAGATGGACAGGGCTACTCTGTGGCCTCCACTTGCTAACAGCCACCTTGGACACACTATCCAGCTCCAGGTGTGACACTTTCTCATAGCTCAGACCCACCCCACCTCCCCATTTAGCCACAGGGTCCCCTTGACCTCTAGTCCCAGCCCTAGCCTGGTAGGAGAAAAACCTGTAGGTTGGCCCCACTGGCCACCAACTTCTACAACCACCCCCATTCCCTCCTCTGTGCCTGTTGGTTTATCTCCAGTGGTTCACACAGGTTTCTGGAGCCCATCCTGAGGTCAGCGGGAGGATGAGGAATCCCCCATCCTCTCAGACAGGCATTCCACCCCCAAAGTGCCACATGGGGGCTCTATTCATTCCACATAAGAGGACATAACACAGGCTTTTTTTTGAAACAAGGTCTCACAGTCTCACTCTGCTGTTCAGCTGTCCAAGCTAGAGTGCTGTGGCATCAGCCCAGCTCACAGCAACCTTGAACTCTTGTGCTCAGGTGATCCTCCTGCCTCAGCCTCACGTATAGCTAGGACTACAGGCATCCACCACACTTGGCTAATTTTTCTATATTTAGTAGAGGTGGGGGGTCTCACTCTTGCTCAGGCTAATCTCAATTCAAGGGATCCTCCCACCTCGGCCTCCCAGAGTGCTGGGATTACAGGTGTCAGCCACCACACCAAGCCACAATACAGGCATCTTTAAGGCCTCAAGAAAACAGTGAGATTAAATCAGGAAGCAGGAGGGCGGCTCCTGTGGCTCAGCGAGCAGGGTGCCGGCCCCATATACCAAAGGTGGCGGGTTTCAAGCCCGGCCTCGGCCGAACTGCAAAAACAAAAAAATAGCCGGGCGCTGTGGCGGGCGCCTGTAGTCCCAGCTACTAGGGAGGCTGAGGCAAGAGAATCGCTTAAGCCCAAGAGCTGGAGGTTGCTGTGAGCAGTGTGA